>QLOH01000921.1:0-274364 GCA_026901365.1 Sesbania bispinosa | reverse complement strand
ATGAACCATGCATCTGTTACTCCAATAAGACTCTTTCTAACAAGGTCTTAAAATTGCAGCTTTTGGAGATTATAAATCTATTATTCTGGAGGAGGAAAATGAGAAAAAGGGAAACACAAGAGACAGTTCTGTTTCAACTACTAAACCATTTGAACGTACTAAATCTTACCTTTTCCTTCATGTCAATAAATTGTGAAAAGAGTTCTGCTCTCAGAAACTATAAACTTCTTGCTGGTAACGTATAAACATATCAACTTACTTATAGTATAGAAATAAATGTAGTGGTTGCATGGATGAGAGGTGTCGGGGAAGCAGAACTACCATTATTATTCTTAACAGCTTTAAATTTTTCTAGGTCTATTTATTGTAATTTGGATATTTTTGCAATGTCATTATCACTTACTAGCAAAAAGGATACTAACAAGGTTTATATGCTTTACTTTCCTGTTTTTGGACATTGATATCGTGCGATGAATTGTCAAGAAATTGATGCTGATTGATATGTGCAATTGATAAAGTTTTTGAGCCACTCAACTCAATTAGTTTTGATTTGTGTAATTGGGTTGATCAGGAAATTTTTGAATTTCATTATGTCTACAAATGTAAAGAAATGGAGGAGAAATCTTTGAATATATCTGATTACAGTTCTGTTTGCAAATATGGTACAATTTCATGAAGCTGCTAATGGGAAGGACAATACTCTCATGCTGAAGATTGTCTTATTCTGGTATACACTACAATTGAAATTTGTATTCTTTAAATTTCTATTGTTTATGTTTAAGAAAGCGTATAACTTAATGAGATTGGAAGGTGAATGCGAAGATCAGTGCTTGGAGAATTGAAGTTGAAGTGATCTAGTATTTCAGGCATACAATGCTCTCCCTTTTTCTGCTTTGCTTTTTTTTTTCCTTGAGTTGCTTTTCTTGCTGGTGATATTAGGGAAATCTGCTAAACCCTAAACCTTTATTGATGTGAATCCAAGGGGGTGGTTTAGGATTCTGAATAGGACCTCTAGGAATTAAGGTTGCTGCATTGACAAAACAGACAAAGAATAATCAGAATTGTGTGCTCAATTAAAGGCTGAATTTCATTCAACTATTGGAACCAAAATTGAAGGGGTTATGCGTACAAGAATTCAGGATTGACACATAATAATTAAGCAATGAGTTGACATGAAAGAAAGGATGAATTCTGCGTGAATTAATATCAAAAGAGGTGCAGAATTTATTCAATTCCAGCGCCTGTTTTAAGCCCAGAATGTGCAGTTTGCTTCCTATGAAATTGCTTAATTAGAGTGCAGTTTTTTTTTGTGTCTCTTGCGCATGTAAAATGGAACAGAATTGCGTGCAAATTGAACTCAAAATTAAGGTGCAGTATGGCATCAATTCAAATAAGGACAAGGTGCAGCACTCTTACAACTATGAGTGCAATAAGATTAAAGGGAAGGTGCAGAATTTCAATGAAATTTAACAAACAAAACAAGGCAACAATCAGAATTATATGAACATGAAAAAAAGAAGATAGAATGAAAAAGGAGAGGACGCCACACTTCAAAGGATGGAAGATATGTCCTAGAGATTAAACACACAAAGGGGTGGAAATCCTTTGATAAATCTCAATAGATGGATTCACAAGAACTCAAGAGAAATCGCATCTCCAAAACTGAATTTTCTTTTACAATTACATTCTCCTTTTCTTTGCTAAGCTGGGCGCTATATATGGTTGTTTGCATTCAACCATTTACAAGGAAAATAACTTAATTGAAATAACAATAAAACCAATAATTGACAGTCTTAAAAACAAAGTGCAACTGCCCAACGAAATTAAACATTCAGCCTACAATTTTAACCCAAGCTGGCCGCCCCATTTACATCCAATTATAACAACCAAATAATGGTGTTAATTAGCATACAACTCAGCTACTATTTCTTCCATAATCTGGCCGCCCCTTTAATAAAAAAGTAACAGCCATGTTACTCTTAATATGGAGCATAACTCACCAAATTGTAAAGCCACATGCATTTTATTTGAAGCAATAATTCAACAAATTTCTTCTAGTTCTGGCCGCAAATAATTAAGCTCCAATTAGCACTCCAACAACCACATTTTCTTCAATTATTTATGCAATTGATCAATTTGTATTTTTGCATCTTCAAGGCTTTTCTTGTTCTCATCACTTATTAGGGAAATTTGCTTTTACAAGTACCATGTTTCTTGTTTTCCTTGATTTTATTTTTATGACACTTATTGTGCTAAAAATAGTTCAATGAACTGGTTTTTTTAAACGGTAAAACCAGTTCGATGAACCAATTCTTGAACTGGTTTCAAAACTCGTTCATAATAGAGGAACCAGTTCGACTTTTAAAATTTTCAAACCAGTTCAGTTTTTATGTTTAGAACCGGTTCACTATATCGAATATCGGTTCGGTTCGGTTCATGCAAACTGGAAGCCGTTTCAGTTTGGTTCGATTCTCACTACTTTGACCAGGCCTACCCACAAGATCACACACTTAGAATGGGCTGACTTGGACTGAATCCATTCAATGGTTTTATTTAGGATTTTAATTATATTAAAGGTCCATGTGATATGAAGCTCATTTAGTAAGACTAAATGGGCCAACCCATTAGTTTGGGCCTACACATGGGTAGGTATCACTAAAGCTTAATGTTCACTAAGAGGGTTAACCACCGCAATATATAGAATGTATGAGTGGTAGCTGTAACATCCTAATATTTCTAGAGTATATAAAATAAAATAAAATGAAGGAAATAATAGTATTAACATTATCTGTATTATTATTATTAATCGGAAACCATATTATTTAATTAAAAAGGGGGATTGGTGGGTTGGAGTAGGCCCAATCCAATTAAATATTTAAATAAGAGAAGGGTTATCTATTCCACCCTATCCTTTCTTCAAACGTCAGATAACCAAATCTTAGAGAAGAGAGAAGCGACTCCACAAGGAGAAGGTGCCGCAGAGTAGACCATCAAGGAAGTTCTGCCATTCGTTTTCGATCGTCATCTCTAAGGTACAGGGGGAGGGATGCTACTATATGTGTATGCTGGAGTGCTTGGGTAGTGAGGGCAACCATAAGTCTCTCTAGGATTCCTAAATTTTGAAATATGAACGATGAATCGTATGTATTATGTTTGAAATTCGTGTGTTAGAAGCCTAACGCCATGCTCTTGCTGAATTTGAGAGTGGAGAGCGAGATTGTCGAAAAGGGGTAAATTAGGATTTGGGGGTGAGAGTTCATAATTGATCGATTGTTAGTTTTATAGTAATCTGTTGAAGTAATTGATGAATTCATTGATTTTAATTGGTAAAAACGAGTTTAAACAAGTTAGGGACTTAAACATTTGAGTAGGGATTGAAGAAGAGGGTTAAAAAGGGGTAAAAACGCAGTTGCCGTCGTTCTCGGGTTGCTAGTAATCGATTACACCAGCCTGTAATCGATTACCAGGTGTTTCTGGGCAAGACCATGAAACTGAGCCCCTGGTAATTGATTACAGGGATGTTGTAATCGACTACCGGGCTACCAGTCCTCTGGTAATCGATTACAGACACCTTGTAATCGATTACCAGGCCCAAAAATGAGGTATTTGCTTCTGGTAATCGATTACAGACTCCTGGTAATCGATTACCAGGTCCAAAATTGAGATGTGAGTGTTGTTTTGATGTAATGTGGTGATCCTTTACTTATGTGATGGATTTTTATCTAATATAAGAATTGTTTTGTGGAATTGATGAGGTTGAATTGGATGTACAATATGTATTGACTGGGGTACGAAATATTGTTATGAGACTATCTTATATTGATGTTCTATGTGTATTTTATTCATGATGTGATGTGGAATGAATTGAGTAGACGATGGTATGAGAAATGTATAAATGATGTTGATACATTGAGCATGAGCATATGAGGTGTGATACATGAGATGCATGCCCTACAAAGGGTGGTGACCATGATGGGGGACATTCGATGCACGGGCCCATAGAGGGGGTGCTTTATCATGCGACTCACCAGCCCATAAGAGGTGAATGGGTATCGGTGGGAGGGGGCGAATGTCTTTGCACGGGCCCATAGAGGGGGTGAAACCTACCGTGTGGTGTTAACGGTAGGGCCATCATTTGTAACAACTAAGGGGATTGATGAGGTGCGCCCATTATGGGGAGTTCCAAATCATGACTCTTAGGATAGATGTTGTACATGTGCATGGTGTGAGCATATACCTTAATTCGATTGTATGAAAGTGTAAATTTATATTTGTATGAATCTGAAGTGTGAAATGAATAGTACATGAATGATGATATGTACAGTGATGGGTGGGAATAAGGGTAGCCTTCTGTATTGCATGTATATGTCTGTATTCTTTTCCTCACCATACTTCTTCTGTGGTTTTCTTAGGTGATTAAGAGGGCACTCAAAGTGCTGAATTTTGAAGGGACAGGGTCTTGCTCTGATATGTGTGACATCGAGGCTTAATAATTAGGAGTTTATTTCTTTTTCTCTTTTCTGTTGTTCAAAGATCGGAAGAATTATTTCTAAGGGTCTTGCATGGCCAAGTTATGTTTTATTATGTTGATAATTTAGTTTTGAAAACCTTGATTTTATTCTTTTATGGAAACAGAAGTGGATTTGAATTAAGTATTTATTTAAAAGAAGATATGTGAACATTTTTACCTCGGTGTTGTATTTCCTTATAATTTAGCTTGATAATTGTATTATTATTTGGGGTAGAGGGGTGTCACAGTAGATAATATTAGATTACTTTAATACTCCAAAACCTAAAAGAGAAAAAGGTTTTCTCTAAATCATATTACTACCCCTCATAGTGAGAGAAAAGACAATCATCACTTTGCTACCGCTAGCTCGTGAAAAAGGGGAGTCCTAGTATCGTGTTCGTGTGGATACCGATGGAGACATAACTACTCTTGCATGCCCATTGTTTGGCAAATACGATACGATCACTTGCCTTATCACACTACAAGAAAACGCAAATTAGCGACGACCTGGTAGAGACGGTCGTTATGCGTCGCTACAGTATTAAATGCACTGTTCAGTGCAATTAATACTTAGAGACGACCTAACCGTCACTAGGAGGTGACTGTAGTGATGGTCAGGCCATCGCTACCATTAAATTTTATTTGTTTGTTTCTGAAAAAAATAAAAAAAATGTAGCGACGACCTGAGCACGGCAGGCCGTCGCTACATTAAAAAAAATATAATTTGCGCGCATATTTTTTTAAAAAGCGTAGCAACGACCAGACTGTCGCTACGTTAAAAAGCTGTACGCGTAAAAACCTTTCCGCCTCCCCTCTTCCTCCATTTCCAACTTCTTCTTCCTCCAAACTCCCTTTTTCTCTCATATGGCCACCCCGTCTTTCTGTCTCCTCTCTCTGTTTATTTTGAAAAACTCACCGATTAAAATGTTCCCCTCCTTCATAGGATCGTTTTGAACCGATCAGTTTTCAAAATAGTTGCCTGTAGGTGACTTTAGAGCTCATTCCAGATTTGTTCCTTCTTCGGACTCGCAACAAGTAAGTTTTTTTATAGCTTCAATTAATTTATTTGTAATTAATAGTTTATTTGTTTTATTAATTTATTAATGTGATATAGGAATTAGGTTTATTTGTAATTAATAGTTTATTTGTAGTTAATTTTTATATTAATTTATTTATTTGTAATTAGGTTTATTTGTAATTAATAACTTTAATTAATTTATTTGTAATTAGGTTTATTTGTTTTATTAATTTATTAAAGTGATATAGGAATTAGATTTATTTGTAATTAATAGTTTATTTATTGTATAGTTTTAATTAGTTTATATTTTATTAATTTATTAGTAATTAGTAACTAGTTTTTTTAAATTTATATAATTATTTATTTTTTATATAATGTCTATAGTAATTAGAATTAGTTTTATAGTAATTAGTATATTAGTAATTTTTATAATTTATATTATAGTATGTAATTAGTAATTTTAATTTATATAATTATTAATTATTATATAATGTCTATAGTCATTAGTGCCTAGGATGCGGGTAGAGGTGGAGAGAAGATCCCACCGAGTAGAGGGAGGTCCATTCCTCCGGGAGAGCTACGTGCACGGGCAGCTCGCGCGATGCAGGAGAGGGCCAACCTCTTTCACTCACACTTTGATCGTAACATCCCTTTTTTCTGATTTGTATGTTAGCCACAGAGGCTCCTTTGATCTTGTGATGATAATATGCTATTATACTTTTTGTGTTGGATTGGTTTTTTGAGTTTCAGCTTGATTTGGAATTTTGGGAAATGTCCAGTTTATAGGGGAGACTCTGCCGGATTTTCGGTAAGAATATTGTAAGTTAGGATGTCCATAGTAGTGGTTAAGGCCATGGGTTGTTAGGGGGATAGTTAGAGGCAAGTTGGGGAATGGAGAAAATAGGGAGATTTGGAGTGCAGGGGAGCGCGCTCGAGCGCACATAGGGTGCGCTCCAGCGCACTCATTAGCTGGTAGAATTTGGTCTCTATTTGAGGCGCGCTCGAGCACACTTAGGCTCGCTCAAGCACACATTCCTCTCCAAGATTTGGTGAGTCTGTGTCTCTGGTGCGCTCAAGCACACCTGGTGCACCCAAGCACACCTGGTGTGCCCAAGCGCACTTAACTCAGCATCTCCAGGGGGAGTTCATCGTATTAGCGCGCTCGAGCGCACCATCAAGCGCGCGAGTCCCTGTTGCGTTTTTAAAACAGAGGTGGTTGCTATTCTCCTCATTTCCTTTGCTCAGCTAGGGCTTTTAGAGAGATAGGGAGAGAAAACTAGAGAGAGAAAGATTTTGAGGAAGAAGAAGAACTTGTGAGAAGGTGCTCCAACACTCCTAGGGCTTGATTTCCAACCATCTCCTCTCATTTCTCTTCTTTGTTCTTCCATTTGTGGTGAGTATAACTCACACACCTCACTCTCATTTGGTGATTTCTTCCTATGATCCCTATCCCATTATTCCCCTTCATTTTTACTTGTGGTTGTTGATTTCTTGTGGGATTAGCTGTTAAGCATGATTTATGTGGTTATTGAACTTGTATGAGAAACCCTAGATTAGAGAATTTTGGGGATTTTGGGTTTTGGGTAAATGATTGTTAATTGGGATTGTATGGTTGATTCTTGATGTTCTATGTTGATTTCGGAAGTTATTGAGTATGACTACTGTATTGTTAATTGCAAAATTTGAAGAAGATGCATTTGGCCTTGGTCACAACACTCTCATTAATAAGCTTTGGCTCCGGCCCAGTTAAGTTTTAAAAATGAAAGGATAAAATTTTGTTCTTGTTTTAAGACTTGGGGGGATTAGTACCCATTTATTAAGGGTGATTAGTACCCAGGGTGATAAGTAACATCCATGAGTTACTGCCTCGAGTAGTGGGGTCTAGGCTTGGATGTTACAATTAGTGCCTAGTGGTGGTGATTAGTGCCGAAGGAAGACGTTGCTTGCAGTCTGAGCTCAGGTCTAGCCACACAGTCATTTAAGTGATAAGAACCCGCCGGCTGGGTTATGTCGTTCATGTGCATCCATGCCTATGTTTAAGATTATGTTGAATGATTCATTGTTGCATTGTCATTAAAACTTTTACACATCATTTATTGTATATCCCCACACTGCATATTGCATGGTTATATTCACTGAGATATTCCGTCTCACCACACGTTTTGTGGACTATTGTTAGATGCACAGGTACCTCCCCGCTCGGGTCAGTGATTCAGAAGATTAGCTGCAGATTTCTTATTTTGATATATTTTGAGATAGGGATTTTATATATGTATCTGATTGATCTTGGCCCTATTACGAGACTGTATTTTGTGAGGATACAATTGTACATGTGGCATCCTTGTAGTTGTCAGGACACATGTATGGGGTTATCCTCATTTGGTGATTGTATTAGACTTTATGTTCCGCCTTCATGCCAAGATATGTATTTATAATTCAGAATTATGACATATATTATTTAAGCGATCATTGGTAACTTGAATAATGTATGTTGTTTTGTACCGATGTCTAAAAGGCATGAAATAATTTCAAAAATTCGAGATTTGGTTTCCAACGGACTAAATCTTCGGATTAGAAATTAGGCATTACACTGATCATATGCCGGAGCATCCATCTACGTCCGCGGCTCCGACAGTCGCCATCCAGACTTCTTCTTCCTGCCCTCCACCATATGCTCCCCAGTTCGATGGTATGAGGTTCATCCCAGGATTAGTTCAGATGCCTCCAGTGCAGGAGGACGTTGTGCACGTTGTAGCGACCCAAAAATTAAAGAGGATTTAAAGTGGGATCCGACCGCCACCAATTTTATTCAATTAGGGAAAATTGGAAACCCTAAAAAAATTTTATCTTAAAAAAATAAATTAGGTTCGGGAATCGATTACGCTTGGGGAAGGGTCGAGACCAAATGCCACAGCACCCTCTACGCGCCCGTCTTGAAACGGTTACCCTAAATTGACTGTGCAAGTTAAATTTATTTATTTTACCTCTTTTTTCCATAAATAAAGAAAATAAACAAATTAAACAGAAAGAAACAAAACAAAAATTTTAAAAAAATTATTTTGACTTGACGAGCAGAACCCGCTCCTACGTATCCCCTGGTGCAATGGGGAACTCAAAAGTCACGTAGTTCTTCTAGAAAATAATTGTGGGTTGGTTGATTTTAATTTTATTTTTTTACTATTTTTGAAATTAATTTTTTTTTTGTATTTTATTATAAATCCTAAAGCTGACTTCCAAAAAATTTATGAGAATTATACAAAATATAAAAAAATATTTAAATAAAAAGGAATGAGATAAGCAAATTTACCTGGAAGACACCCCCTTGATGTCCCACCAAAAAATAACTAAAAAGCAATTTCTATACCTTGCACGGGTCCAAATGTTCCCTTCTTTCCGTTCTCTCAAACACTTGGTAGTTAACTCCTTTTATAGGAGAAGGAAAGGTGAGACTTGGAAGCTTGGGTGTTTTATTTTATCTGATAATCCTAAAAGATTTTGATTCTTATAATTCTCATATCCAATCCTTGTAATTAATTTTTTATTTTTTTACTTATTTTCTCTAAAATCACACTTAATCACTTTCAATTAAATCCATGATTTCTTCCCATTTTTCTCAAAATTAATCATTAATTGCATTAATTACTTGATCAAAATCTTTACGGATCATATTCATCAATAGAATAATCCTCATAAAATCAAATTCACAATCCATTTTAATTGAGAGGGAAATTACTAAAAAGAATCTGTTACATTGATGAGAAAATTTATTAACCAAGATATGATCCCTTAGGTATTCTTGATTAAAATATGCTCTCTTCAGAGGATCATGACATCAATGCTTCTTTAATGCAATATCTTCCTTCTCCTTTTCCTTTTTTTTGTATTTATTATTATTTTATTTTTTAATTATTTTATTTTCCTAATTTTATTTCCTACAAATAAATAAAATAACCGGTTAAAATTGAGTGTTGACAGTTAGCTCCTCTTTGCTTGTTATTTCGATTAAAAAGAATAAGCAAAATAAAATAAAGAGCCAATTTTGACCAAGACTTTCCTAACATAAAAATCAACTAGCATGACAAAAATAGAGATCAATCTAGGAAATCAACATGTGACTCAAACATATGATAAAATTTAGTCAAGGAAATCAACGAGCAATGCAAACAAATGATTAATGACCTGGAAAATCAAATGGAACTCGGGAAATCAATAGGCAGTGCAAAATGATATTTCGCTTGGAAAATCAACAAGCAATGGAAACAAATGACTAAAGACCTGGAAACTCAACAAGCAATGCAAAATTATATTTGGCTTGGAAAATTAACAAGCAATGCAAACAAATGATCAATGACTTGGAAAATCAACAGGAAATGCAAAATAATTTTTAACTTGGAAAATCAACAAGCAATGCAAAATTATATTTAGCTTGGAAAGTTAACAAGCAATGCAACCAAATGATTAATGACCTAGAAAATCAACATGTAGTGCAAAATAATATTTTGATTTCTGTGACATTGATGAGAAAATTTATTAACCAAGATATGATCCCTTAGGTATTCTTGATTAAAATCTGCTCTCTTCAGATGATCATGACATTAATGCTTCTTTAATGTATTATCTTCTTTCTCCTTTTCCTTTTCCTTTTTTATTTATTATTATTTTTTTATATATATTTTTTGATTTTTTTATTTTTTTCAATTTTTTTATTTTTTTAATTATTTTATTTTCCTAATTTTATTTCCTACAAAATAAATAAAATAATGATAAGTGAAAATTAGTTGATAAATTAGAGCACTTTTTAGTTCACTTATCAAGGATAAAATGGTAATTTTACCCCAGTTTAATCCCTTTTTATTAAATATTAGATAAATTGTATTTATTAATCTAAGATTTGAATTTAATGCTATTTTGATAGAAATATTGCTGATTTTTGCAGGATATTGCAAAGATTTGATCTGAAGGATAGATAACATTAAATGAGGGAGATATCTGCAAGATTTGAGATTGATTGAAGACATTTAATGAAGATTTGAAGAAGATATAATACAATTAATGAGGAGATCACTGCCAAACAATCAAGGATTCTGCAGACAAGCTTCCCAAATAAACCAAAGATTGCTCAATAAATGCAAGGATTTTATCAAGAAAAGGGAAACAAGACAAATCTGCTAAAACCAGTCTCAGGGAGAGATCAAGATTAAAAAGAGAAAGTTGGAGCTGCAGGACGCTACCTGCGCTTCACTTGCGCTATAGCGCAGGGTGAAGCGCAGACTCTCTGGAAGCTGCGCCCCATCCTGCGCTGTAGCGCAGCCTGGAGCGCAGGTCACGCTGATTTTCTCCCTGTTGCTGTTTTTAGATAGATTTCTCCCCAAATTTCTTTGTCTTTCCTTAGTTTATAAATAGGAACCTCTTGCACCAGATCCCGTGGGCACGATCATTGTACAGTCTTATTTGAGTGATAATGTACCAGAGCTAAGTTTAGAGTAGGAGAGGAGGAGCGCTTCACAAGGATTGAAGATGGTGACAACATCTTCAGTGATTTTTATGGCTACCTTTTGTAGTTAACTCTCCATTAAGATTGGATGTAATTGATTCTATCCCCAAGTGTATGTAAATCCTATATTATTATTTCTGTGCTCTCTGTCTATAATATTGGTAATCTTATTTTGTACTTAATTCCTAATTCCCACGCTTGCGTCTGGAGTTATAGGCTAGTCTTGACTTAGTTAGTTTTGACTAGGATTGAAAGTTGGGGAGCGGATTCTGAAGAAACTCACTCTCTGATTGGATAAGAGGACTCAGTAGCCAGGGTTCCTTTACGGGGGCGTTGCTTATGATTGATGGGTAGTGTGAGTACTCTAATGAAGGGCGTTCCAATATGTTAGGCATGGTTTTTGAATTACCGATAGCAAAGGATTAGTTGATTGTGAATCCCGGAAGCGAGAGGTGGGTATATCTAATGAGCGATGGGTAGTGACAGTACTCTAGCGAAGGTATACTTTATTTGGTAGGCCCCGTATTTCAATTAGTCCTTTACAAACTGAACAAAAGAGAGCAAAATAAGCTGAGGGTAAGTCTGTCGCTTGGGAGAGTCCGCATGAATTATCTTTGAGTGTGTGAGATCGCTGGTAACTCGGGGTCTTAGCAATAAAGTTTGTCTACAATATTATAGAGTAAACCTTAAATAATAAATAGTTTTTACATGCACAAAGGGTGAGATGATATGAAGTCCAATCCTAATCCAAGTAAAGTGTCTCTAACTCTTCATTTCTAATTCCAATTGATATTTACTTTCTATTTACAATTCCGCAACTATACTCTCTAAACTGTACTTTCTCTTGATAAATAGATTACAGTCTACATAGATTAACCGTTTTCTGTGGATACGATACTCTTCTTACTATTATACTGCTGGATTTGTGGTTCGCTTGCCAGAAACCCATCAAGTATTTTCGGCGCCGTTGCCGGGGAACGGTTTTCAATTTGTGTAGACCTTGGCGGTCTAGTTATCAAGTCATATCTATCTTAGGATTTTGTTTATTTTTCTTATCTATCTCAGGGTCTCTTTATTTATTCTTCTTATTATTTTAGGATTTTTTATTTAGGAAATTTATAGTTTTTCTATTATTATTAATTTTTCTTCCATACTTACCTCTTTTAAAGTTTCTTGTTTATGTTTTTGAGAGGCCAGGTGTCCCCCAATCAATTACAACTTGAAGCAGAAACAGAAAGGACATCAAGGAAGAACAAAAGTAGAAACAAGAGAAGGAGACAATGGAGAAGTTGAGAAGAAAACAAAAAAAAGTATATTTTATTTTAATTATTTTATTTTAATTATTTTCTTTTTATAAACAAAAATAAAAATTGTTATTATTATTTTGAAAAAAAAATTATTTTTTGTTATTTTGTTTTTCTCTTTGTTTGAGCATCTTAATTATTTCTCTTGAGAAAACAGGTAACAGAAAAAGGGACAGAGCTCAAGGAGACAATTTCAATATTCTCTGATCACCCAAGAAGAGGAAGGGACAAGCTCAAGGAGACAATCTCAACACTCTCTGTTCAACCACCCCAAGTGAAGTAAATGTCACATGGCTTCTGAATGGCAAAATCGACCAAAAAGACTCTTGGGAGACTATATTATGCCTCAAGGGCTACGTTATCGCTCAAGTATTGCCATTCCAAGTACTGCAAAAGCTGTGGAGTTCCAAGCATCACACCTTCAACTTGTTGAAGATCACCAGTTCTCAGGCCTAGAACATGAAAATCCAAATGATCATCTTTCTACATTCTTTAAACAGATTGAAACTATGGGTTTTGCTGAAAAGGACAAAGAGATTGTATACTTACGTTTATTTCCTTTTTATCTTACAGGAAAAGCAAAGGATTGGTTAAGGTCACAACCCAGCCAAAGTCTGATCAATTGGAACATGGTAGAAGAAAAATTTTTAAGGAGACTCTTTCGCAGGCCATGTTACATTCAACCCAAGGCAGGCATTTCTTCGTTCAAGCAAGAACCAAAATATTTCTCCCATGCACCGATTCAAGGTAACTTCTCTAATTACAATAATTATTCTAACAATCTTTCACAGGATTGGGGAAGTTACCAGAATCAAAATTTTGGGTAGCAACAAGATGCTATTTCATCCCATAAGCAAACTTTTGAAGATGAACTCAGGGAAGAAAATAAGGGTTTGAAGCAGTCATTAGAAGCACTCCAAAAGCAGATAGACAGACTTTTTCAGCCACTGCAACCAGTTCACTCTTATCCTGGCCAGTCACCACAATTAATTTGTAATTTTTGCTGAGGTAACCATCCCAATGGTTGCTGCTCTTATCCAAAGATTCAAGAAGAGGAGACTGAAGAAATACAAGAAAGAGAGATTGAAGAAAGGAAATCAGAAGAAGCTGCTGAAGAAAATAAAGAGGAAGCAAGAAGAAACACTGACACCTTGTTGGAGTAATTAACAGAAAAAAGGAGCCAACCAACAGTCAGAACAAATCTCAGCAAGACATTCAGATAGTGGCGATGATATTGAAGACAAGTGGGATGAATATATACAATTTCAGCAGTATTGTAAAAGAGAAGGACTTACCGTTGGCCTCGTACTAGAGGAGATAGAAAATATGATCAACTGTTGGAACAAGCAATCTTCAGCAAATGCATTACCCAACCCCGAAGAGCAGTGCGATGACATTGTTCAGCTGATAGGGGAGGAAATCAATGACAATCTGGCTGATGAAGAAAAAGAAGAAGAAGGTGCAGCAGAAGTAGAAGAAGAGGATGAAACAGAAAAGATTGTGCTTGAAGAAGAGCCTGACTGTGAAAGGGAGGTAGAGAATACAACATATGAAGGTGTACATGATGAAAAAGATCAAGAAAATAAGAAAAAGATTGAACATGGAGATGGTGAATCAAAGCCCGAGGAAGGAAGGGAAGTGATTTCAAGAACAGAGGCCTTGCCTTATCCAACCAGTCCTCTAGAGGAAGATCAAGAAAGGCATGGTACAAGTGATAAACCTTCCAGACCTCACAAAAGAAAGGCCTGCAATCACACTGACCAGGATAAGGCAAAGAGAAGAAAAATCAAGCTAGAATTAAATTCAGAGCCTAGAGCCAGATTGAAGATCAAGTGGTCAGGTGTGTTTCATGCCAAAGAACCCCTCGAAGCAAAGAAATTGAGAGCAATCAACTGTGAATCATCTAAGCTTCAGGAAAGGAAGACTCATGCACATGAGAGCAAGGTAATAAAGAAAAGAAGGATCAAGCCAAGGGAGTCAGAGGCATGGTCTAATTCCAGAAAGAAGCTACAATGGTCAAAGTCAGTTCACACTACAGGTTGTTCCAAGGCAAGATCATGGGGAGGTTTATTGACCAAAGAAAGGAAGGGTGCAGCTCACAAGCTTATCAAAATATTTCAGTTTCAGCCACCTTGAGAGAACAGGCGTCGAGCTATCAGACGTTAAACAAGCGCTTTCTGGGAGGCATCCCAGAGATTTTTAAAGTTTTTAATTAATTTGTGTTTTGTTTTGTTTTATTGTTTGTTAATTAGGATTTTTCAAATTTTTAGGATTTAGGAAATTTTCAAAATTGATTGGAATAAGTTTGTGGAAAATAAAATTTTTGAAAAAATAGGAAGTAGCAGAAAACGTGACTAAAAATTGCAAAATTGCAAAATTGCATTCTGTTTTCTGCGCTTCAACCTGCGCTGTAGCGCAGGTAAAACGCAGATATGCAATTTTAGTCACTGTATTCTGCGCTTCACTTACGCTGTAGCGCAGGATACGAAATTTTAAAAAAAATTCTTCTATTTTCTCATGTACTGTTTCTCTACTTCCTAAGCTCTTCTTTTCACTATTTCCACTCACAAACTTTCATCAATTTTGAAACTTTCAGTTATGTTTTCTTTAATTTTTACCAATTGAAATCTTCATTTACTCTATGATTTGAACTTTAGGGTAGCAACCTTAGGATTGTGAATATTATTGATTATTGTTATCTTGAATGTGGTTTTGGCTGTGTGGAACGTGAAGAACAATTTGCTTGATTGGAATGCTCTTTGTTTTGTGAGTTATTGAATTTGCAGGTGTTAGGCTCTGTTTCTGTCAAAATTCTTGAACTTTCACTTTCCATGGATTGATTGAATGCTTGCAAAACAAATGAGTATGATTTGTTTTTAGGAAGTCATTACCAAGTGCACTGAACTTTTGTTGTGAAAATATTAATCCTTTGAATTGTGCATGTAAAGTGGTTAATGATAAGCTTCCATGTTCTTCATGAATTGCACAGACTGCTGCAAAGTATAAAGATTAGTTGACCCCAAACCAATCAGGAGTACTAGACCCATACCCAAGCAGGCTGCTTGAAGAGTTCCGGATATTCTTGTAGTGGCCTGGGGACAGGCCTATTTTCCAAGGGGGGGATGGAGCAGCCGGAGCTGAGGATGGAGCAGCTCACATGGATCAGGACCACGAGGACTGATTTTTCTTTCCTATTTGGTGCTTTTCCTTCTTTTTCCTTTCCTTTTTCTTCTTTTTATTTTTCTTCTTTTATTTTATTATTTTCTTTTTCTTTTCTTTTGATTTGTACTGTATCTAATTCTCACTGATACTTATATATTATGCAGTACTTATCCAGTTTTTTTTTTGTTTTTCTGTTAAAATTTTAAAATTTTTAGGATTTAGGACCTTAGGAAATTAGGAATCAAGGTAACTTTTTCCTTATTCTCTGTAAATAAGTAGTCTAACTAACCAATCTAGGAAAGATGATAGAGTCTTGTGATTAATTCCATAATCAGTTAGGATTAGGGTACTTCTCAAGAGAACCTATCAAGATAGTTAATTAAATCCATTAAGTGCTTTATCAAGGAATTTTAGCCATAATCGGTGAGATGAGAGCCTAAACACTTAAATTGAGAGCTTTTCACCGCTGCTTGTCAACTGTTATTGCTTGAGTTTTTAATTTTTTGCTTGCTTGAAGAGATATATATGGAAGTGACAAAGGCATATTTTGTGATTATAATATTTTGCTCAGTGCCAAAAAGCCAACCTTGATTTAATATTTCCATTTATTGATTGCCCATTTGAGCTTGAATATTTTCCTTGATGCACCCTAACCATATTCATTGAACATCACCTGTCCCTTAGCACTTGGGATAGAGAGCAAGGTGCACCACAACAATATGGGACAAGAGGTTGGTCACAAGAGATTCAAGAGAACGCACAAGAAATCACAAAAGAAGGATCCTCCCCCACAAACAAAATTTCTATGTTATGTTTCCTGTCAAAAAAAAAATTTGCACAAAAGTGTGGAATTGAATAAGTTGGGGGGAGAATTTCTTCAAATAATGAGGCCAAGCTGAAAAAGGGTGACCATTCAAGAATGACCAGGTGAATTGAGAGAAGTCTCAAGCACAATCACAAGATGCTCTCTATTCAAAGTGTTCCTTGATTATCCAGAAAAACCATGATTTTTTTTATAGCCCAGCCTCATTACAACCTAATAAAGACCTTTTGATCCATATTAACTGCTTGCAGGTTCAGATCTTGGAAACGACTATCAATTCTAGTTGTTCAACAGTGGTGACAAAGATTGAAGGAAACACTTACCCGTGAGAATGAGAGATTTCCTTAGTTTATCACTTACTGCTTTAATTGCTGTTTTTGAGAAAGTTTAATTAATGTTTGTATTTCTATCCTGATTGATGATTGGTAACATCCCTTGATCCTGAGTTTTTCTTATGTTTGGAAAGTGACTTCTACTTAGGAAAGAGTCGAGGAATAGTTCCTTGAATTTGTTTTTAATTATTAGGAATACACTGGGAATAGAATTAATTTTTTGATTGCAAAGAGGTCTCTTGCTTGAGGACAAGCAAGAAGTTAAGTTGGGGGGATTTTGATAAGTGAAAATTAGTTGATAAATTAGAGCACTTTTTAGTTCACTTATCAAGGATAGAATGGTAATTTTGCCCCCGTTTAATCCCTTTTTATTAAATATTAGATAAATTGTATTTATTAATCTAAGATTTGAATTTAATTCTATTTTGATAGAAATATTGTTGATTTTTGCAGGATATTGCAAAGATTTGATTTGAAGGATATATAGCATTAAATGAGGGAGATATCTGCAAGATTTGAAATTAATTGAAGACATTTAATGAAGATTTGAAGAAGATATAATACAATTAATGAGGAGATCACTGCCAATCAATCAAGGATTCTGCAGACAAGCTTCCCAAATAAATCAAAGATTGCTCAATAAATGCAAGGATTTTATCAAGAAAAGGGAAACAAGGAAAGACAAATCTGCTAAAACCAGTCTCGGGGAGAGATCAAGATTAAAAAGAGAAAGTTGGAGCTGTAGGACTCTACCTGCGCTTCACCTGCGCTATAGCGCAGGGTGAAGCGCAGACTCTCTGGAAGTTGCGCCCCATCCTGCGCTGTAGCGCAGCCTGGAGCGCAGGTCACGCTGATTTGCTCCCTGTTGCCGTTTTTAGATAGATTTCTCCCCAAATTTCTTTGTCTTTCCTTAGTCTATAAATAGGAACCTCTTGCATCAGATCCCGTGGGCACGATCATTGTAATTCAGTCTTATTTTAGTGATAATGTACCAGAGCTAAGTTTAGAGTAGGAGAGGAGGAGCGCTTCACAAGGATTGAAGATGATGACAGCATCTTCGGTTGTTTGTATGGCTACCTTGTGTAGTTAACTCTCCATTAGGATTGGATGTAATTGATTCTATCCCCAAGTGTATGTAAATCCTATATTATTATTTATGTGCTCTTTGTCTATAATATTGGTAATCTTATTCTTTACTTAATTCCTAATTCCCACGCTTGCGTCTGGAGTTATAGGTTAGTCTTGACTTAGTTAGTTTTGACTAGGATTGAGAGTGGGGGAGCGGATTCTGAAGAAACTCACTCTCTGATTGTATAAGAGGACTCAGTAGCCAGGGTTCCTTTACGGGGGCGTTGCTTATGATTGATGGGTAGTGTGAGTACTCTAATGAAGGGCGTTCCAATATGTTAGGCATTGTTTTTGAATTACCGATAGCAAAGATTAGGTTGTTGTGAATCCCGGAAGCGAGAGGTGGGTATATCTAATGAGCGATGGGTAGTGACAATACTCTAGCGAAGGTATACTTTATTTGGTAGGCCCCGTATTTCAATTAGTCCTTTACAAACTGAACAAAAGAGAGCAAAATAAGCCGAGGGTAAGTCTGTCGCTTGGGAGAGCCCGCATGGATTATCTTTGAGTGTGTGAGATCGCTGGTAACTCGGGGTCTTAGCAATAAAGTTTGTCTACAGTATTATAGAGTAAACCTAAAATAATAGATAGTTTTTACATGCACAAAGGGTGAGATGATATGAAGTCCAATCCTAATCCAAGTAAAGTGTCTCTAACTCTTCCTTTCTAATTCCAATTGATATTTACTTTCTATTTACAATTCCACAACTATACTCTCTAAACTATGCTTTCTCTTGATAAATAGATCACAGTCTACATAGATTAACCGTTCCCTGTGGATACGATACTCTTCTTACTATTATACTGCTGGATTTGTGGTTCGCTTGCCAGAAACCCATCAAATAACTCGGTTAAAATTGGGTGTTGACAGCCGTCCTAGACGCTGACGACGCTCAGGATCAGCTGGATAGGGACGCTGACCCTGAGTCTGATGGGGAGTAAGATCGGTTCCAGGGTGCCGACTCAAGCTGACCTCATGAGGTAGACGCTCAAGGTCGGGTTATTATAATACCATTTGGCAGGGGGTGAGTTTATTTATCTTTTTTCCTTCTTTAGAATTGATATTAATGTAACATCTTTAATTGTTTTAACTGTTAATATTGAATATTTTATTTTGCATGTGGGTGCCTAACAACCCACCTATCGCAACCATTGGTCATGTGATCTATTCGCAGTTCCGGGGTCCTCACTACCTGTGAGAGGTCACCTCGAAGAATGTTAGGGACAGGTGGTGGGAAGAGTTCACGGTAATTAAAAACCCTATCCACTTTATTTTTTTTCTTAAAATATGTCAATTTGTCATAACTTACCATATTTTTATTTTGTAGAGCAGAGTTACTTGGGACCCTTCTCATGAGGCCTAAATCAAGAAGGTGTATGAGCAGGGGGTTGCTCGTCGACTTCGAGATACGATGAACAAGGCTCGAAAGGCTGGAAAGAGGCCGACGCTGTGTGGTGAGGAGGCCTGGGAGGGTGTTTTGGCCTACTGGGACTCTGCGGAATTCAATGGGAAGTCCGCTCGTAACAAGAGAAATCGGGCTTCTCAAAGCGGGGGGTAGTCCACACCACGGGCCGCAGGGCCCACCATGAGGTGGCGTTGGGTGGAGGTCGAGCTGGACAAGTTCTTTGTTGCCACCCACGCCAAAAAGGGTGGTGGCTGGGTAGATGACCAGGTGCGGTCCACCTATGTAAGTGTTTTATTATATAATTTCATATTTATATAATTTAATATATAACTAATAACTAATTTCACTTTTACCTCAACAAACAAATTACAAGGTGCGCCTGAGGGTGGTGGAGTCACATATGGGGTACACCTCCATGACTGATGGCTCCACCAAGTTGGAGATCTGGAGGGATATTGCAGGTGGCAAGACCCGAGACCGTTGTTATGACACTGGGGACTTGGCCTCCAACATTCGTCCAGGTGTGACCAGCCTGACTCAGGAGTCTCGGGCTCACCCCAGCGGGAGTCTTAACGAGTCCAGGTCACGACATTCAACTGAGGAGGCGCTGCGCTAGAAAGTCAATGAAGCAAGGGAGGAGTCTCGCCAGGCCATAGCGAAGACTTCAGAGTTGGAGGATCAGTTATGACGACTTCGACGACCTATGCAACAGATCCTGGACGCTCAGGTTGCAGGTCAGCCGCACCCCCACTATGATGCCGCCCTAGATGACCAATCGTTGGATGATGATGAAGAGCCAGCCGCACCACAGCAACACTAGCGTCACCGCCACCATTGATTTTTTTTTTTCATTATGTTTTTTATAGTTTTATTGTATTATTTTTGAACAAATTATGTATATATATTATATATATATATATATATGTTTTCTTCTCTCGATGTGTTTATATAGTATTTAGTATTATTTTTATAATTTTACAATTAATAAATAATAAACCCTAAATATTAAAATAAAATAAATAATTTGGCTTTTTTTTCACTAAGTTGTAGCCTTCATAGTGGACTCATCTTGGCTAGAAGAGTTGCTTTCTAAACCCCCTTCATGATTTCTCTACAAACCTAGTTTCTTAAAGTATACCACCATATCTATGTTAAGATAGCTATTTAATCTTTTGTTTAGACAATATCATGCCTTCTTCTAGCCAATGAATTCGACATCTTGGAGGATCATATTAATTAATTCGATTTTCTATATGCCTATTATACGAATAATGTACCTTCTTATTCTTCTATTTCCTTTTCGGTTCTCGCGTAACTGTTGGGTTTTTCCTTACTTTAAATTCAATAATTTTGGTTTATAGATGAGTGTGCCTTCTTTTGGTTTCGAAGTTTCTCACCATGTCTGTTTCCTCCAGAAGTTTCTCACGCCAATTTAGTTTCTTACACCATATATGTGGGCTACCTGAATGTCTACCTTTTCATTATTCCGTTATTCCTCCTTCCTTGTTCGCGTCTCCTAGTCATTCCGGGAAATCATCTTTGAGGGGATTAGAGGAACCGTGAGTAGGTAAAAGAGAAGTAAGCACATTAGGAATCAGGGTAAGTAACGAGGATGATTATTACGATAAACGGATTAGCGAACCCTTCCCATTAGGATGAAAATCGGTATAGGACCAATTCGAGAAGACCAACCTAATCCTTGATTGATTATCTTCCTTATTCCTAGGAGTGGACTCACGATTCCTTTAGCCTTTGTCTGTTATCTTAAAGAGCCTGCCCTAAAGAATTTGGGACTTATCCAATAGCTACATTTTACTCCTTGACCATAGGGTGTATGAAATTAATCAAGAGGTGAAGTGATTTATGCCCTATGCTCCTTTAATTGATCTTTCTCATTTCATAGGGTAAACTTATAACCTATATTATGTTTATTTCCTCACTCTTAAGAGTAGATTTCCAAGAGTTATGATTTCACTTAAATGGATTTACATGGTTTATAGACTTGTATGAGATATAAGTAATTCTAGGCCTGTGTCTTCTAATCAATTTCCCTCACCTGGGCGGTAGACTAGTAAGTTGTAGGGTGACTGATCAGGAAATACATAATAGACTTATCAGTTAGGAGAAGTTTACCAAATGACTGTACCTTACCCTTTCACTTTGATTTGGGGGCACTCGGTTAGAGGGTGATAAGATTTTAAATCAAGGAATTGCTTGAGTTCTTTTCCTCTTACTTCGTGAGTGGGTCAACAGATTATTGGGTAGTTGTGACTAACCCTCTAAACCGTCTTATAGGTTTGAACCAGTGTCGTTTGTGGTTGCACCTTGAATCCTTGTCCTACCTTGGATGATCTTGGTTTGAGACCTTGTGTAATTCAAATTATCGCTCTTAACCATCTATCTCCTCATTTCTTAGTTAAACCTTGCAACATTTGGAACTACTATTTGGAACGTATGTTTTGCTCTTTAACTTCTAAAGTCTGTTAGCCCTATACATTTAGTTATTTATTTTTGTTTGACTGATCTTTGGTTAGGAAGGGACTTAGGGATTGATAACCTTTATTAATTTTATCTCTCTTTCATGAATGGTTTTCAAACCTTGTATGGGTGTGGCTCGAATTTTGGAACCTTGACTTGAGAATTTTAAAACTGTTTTACCTTAGGTTTGATTTATTCATGGCTTGCTCTTTTCATTCGGCGTGAGTGAATGTGTGGACTTGGTGTTTGAACTACTTTGGTATTGGAAATGATTAGAACTTGTGAATAATCGAATGTTGGAGGATCAATAATGACGTAAGAATTGTTACAGAACAACCAACCTTAAGGCTATATGTAATCTTAGTGAGGGACATAGGTTGAAACTAGGAATCCCAATCGACCCTTACTATCCCCTAGCCATCTAGAAGGGAATGGAGTTGGAAGTGATTAGATGTTGAGTAGAGAAGAGGGAGATGGGAGTAAATGACCAGCATGGAGTCAATGAGGGAACTGACGGGTGAGGTAGATGTTGAGACAAGCTCACCTCCAAGAAGTTTTTAATATGACAAACTGACTATACATATGAGATGCACCTTGTGTTACTAATTGTTTGCTCAAGTGTGGCAGAGACCTTCTGTATCTAGTCACTGCAGCTATTCATGAAAAATAGAAAGGATCTGATAAGACCACCAAGATAAGCCAAGACGTGAAGAAAAGAAACACAAAGAGCAGAACTGGGTAATGTCATGACTCAAAGAGATCTGCAACATGTCCATGATAGTTTGGAAAAGATCAAAGATCAGTTAAATAAAGACAACATGTTTAATCCAGAACTCAAGAAAACTGGGCTTAATTACTAAGTCAGTAAATTGATGCTAGCACAGCTTGAGATGCAAGCCTATGTTCAGATGCTATCCTACGAACAGAAGAGATCTCAGCATTAAGCCAAGAGAGACTCAAGCATAGCTTGAGATGCAAGCCATGAACAGATGCAAGTTCATCTTGAGACGTCGTCTCAAGGACAGACGCAGTAAGATGAGATCTCATCAAAGATGCAAGAAAATCATAACAGAATCTGAACAAAAGCAAACTGCACGCTCAATGATAAGAGACAACAAGTAAAGTCAGCATAAAGTCAAGCAAGGACAAAAGGACACTGACACAGTGACTTAGCCTGAAAAGCTGCTGCACACCTACTGAAAAGACTGTAAATGTTGCTGTGTGCTCTAACAGCTTGCAACGGCCACATAACGGCTAGTTTCCTAACTGCTGATATAAAAGAGACAGGATCTAATGCTGAGAAGTGAGAGAGACTGCTTGTGTCAAAAATTCTATCATTAAGCATCTTATCACATCTCAACTAACATCTCAAGTGCACATCTCAGCTGTCTGTGAACAGACTCAACTCATCTTGAGATCAACATCTGTCTCCTTCATCTCTCCTCAATGCATCACTCTTATATTGTAATTTAAGTAGAGAGATTACCTAGCTTACCCACTTCTATATCCATACAGTGTATGTTTGTAAGCTAGACTCATCATAACCTTCATCTGTAATCTGTCTCATCCAAGATAGGAGTGTTCTTAGTCTTGGAGTGAGGTGTTTGCGTCCTGAAGAGGCTGTAAGAATACTTGTGGCTCAACTAAGATAGGAGTGCCTAGGCTTAGTGTGAGTGAGACGTCCTGAAGAGGCTGTAAGAATACTTGTATTGACGGGTTTGTCAATAGTGGAAAATCTCACAGGTTGTGAGGACTGGACGTAGCCCAAGGAGTGGGTGAACCAGGATAAGATCTCTGCCTCTTGCCTCTTACTTTATCTTTACTTAAGCTTATCTTAAATTAACTAATAAGTAATAAGTGAACAAGAGAAGTAACTGATCACCTATTTAAGATAAGATTTAGAAGTTTGTTACTAAAATTATATAACCTGTCTTAACAGAGACTCCAAGTCAAACAGACTTGAGAGGACATCTCAACTATCAATTTTAGCGTGCAAATTACAGGAACAGATTTGACAAGTCTCTATTCAACCCCCTTCTAGAGACATCCAACCAACTTCAGTTGGTATCAGAGCTCGGCCTCTTAAGGGGTTGAGCACACCTGTGTGTGAAGAGGAAAAAGATCCATGGCTGGACCTAGTGCAAGTCTGTTCATACCTGAAGGAGCTTCCACCAACAGGCCACCTGCCTTTGATGGAACTGATTACTATTATTGGAAGGATAGGATGAGATTGTTCATATGTTGATCTATGGGAAATCATAGAAAATGGACCCTACATACCTCTCACCACTGATGAGCTTGATCAGAGAATAGTTAAGCCCAGAGATAGATGGACTGATGCTGAAAAGGCAAGGTATGTTCTAAAGTCAAGAGCTAAGTATCTGCTAACCTGTGCTCTTAGTCGCAGTGAATATGATAAGGTAGCAGTATGCACAACAACGAAAGAAATTTTGGATGCCCTTGAGGTAGAACATGAAGGAACGAAACAAGTCAAGGAAGCAAAAATCAACATACTGGTGAGACAATATGAGCTCTTCAAGATGAATGAGGATGAGGGCATTGAAGATATGGTGAGAAGATTCACTGTCATAACAAATGACCTGAAATCTCTTGGAAGAACATACTCTAACCAAGATATGGTAAGAAAGATCCTAAAAAGCTTACCCAAGCCCTGGAGACATAAAGTCATAGCTATTCAGGAAGCCAAAGACCTGAGCACTCTCAGGTTGGATGAACTTCTTGGATCACTGAAGGTTCATGAGCAGGAACTGATGGAAGAAGACCACATAAGACGTCCCAAGACTATTGCTCTAAAAACAGCCTCTAGCAACTCCAAAGGTAAGAAGGTAAGCACATCTCAACAGATTTCACTAAACTCATCTCATGACACAGAAACTGAAGAGGATGAAGAAGATGATGATGAAAGTGAAATGGATGATGAGCTAGCTTACATCTCAAGAAAGATAAGACGTATGTGGAGGGCTAGAGGAAGTGGAAAAAAAAAAGGTTTCCATCAAGAAGAGGAGAAATCAAATCAGAAAAGAAAGGTCAATTCATCTGTTATGAGTGCAGAAAACCTGGACACATGAAATCTGAGTGTCCTTAGCTCAGAAGAGAGGTGAAGAAAAGTCCTAAGAAGAAGGCAATGATGGCTACTTGGGATGATACTGAAGGAGATGACAGTCCAAGTGAAGAATCAACCAACATATGTCTCATGGCAAATAGTGACTCATCAGATGATGATAAGGTAAGTGACTCAGACTCTGAATTGACTCTAACTGAGCTCAAGTGTACCTTTGAGAATCTTCTTTATGATTCAAATCTCTTAGTTTCAAAAAGCTCTCATTTAAAATCAGAGCTAGATATAGCTCTTGAAAAGGTTAAATTTTTGGAAAAAGAAAATGAGAACTTGAATCATAAGAATAGTTGTCTCATGCTGTCTCACATGAAGCTGTCTGAACTTACAAAAAGTATGAGGCAACCTCCCGATTAGCAAAGGCTAAAGCATCTGTCAGAAGAAAACCAGAATCTCAAGAGACAAAACAGAACTCTCATAGATGATCTGGCTAAATTTGTTAAGGGAACAAAAAACCTTGAGAGACTCATCGGGTCTCAAAAAGGAATTTTTGATAAAGCTGGACTAGGCTATAAAAAGTCTTCCAGTGAGATCTGGTACAAGGACTTCTTTGTTCCTGCAAGGAACAGGAAGAAAGAAAGATGCTCTTGCTGTAGTAAATTTGGTCATAAGGCCACTGAATGCTACCTGAGACATGTAGCATTCAAGAGAAAAGTCACTAACCATGAAGGACCCAAGTATAAATGGGTACCTAAAATTAAATCTCATATTATGACAGATGTGCATGGCGGCAGCTGATAAGTGAAAAATAGTTGATAAATTAGTATATATTTTATTTCACTTATCAAGGATAAAATGATAATTTTACCCCATTTTTATCCCTTTTTATTTAATATTTACTAATTTGTATTTATTAATCCTAGTTTTGAATTTGATTCTATTTTAATAGATTAATTGCTGATTTTTGCAGGATTATTGCAAAGATTTAATTCAGAGATTAAATGGAATTAAATGAGGAGGATTTATGAAAGATTGTAGATTGATTGAAGACAATTAATTAAAGATGTGAAGAAGATTTGAATCATTAATGAGGAGATCAGAGCCAATCAATCAAAGATATTGCAGACAAGCTTCCCAAATAAACAAGGATTGCACAATAAATATAAAGATATCAGAAAATAAGGGGACACAAGGAAAGGCAAACGCGTGAAAACCAGTCTCGGGGAGAGATCAACAAATAAAAGAGGAAAGTTGAAGCTGCAGGACTCTAGCTGCGCTTCACCCCGCGCTATAGCGCAGGTGAAGCGCAACTCTCTGGAACCTGCGCTACAGCTTGCGTTGTAGCGCAACTTGAAGCGCAAAACACGCAGATCGCTTCCCAGTTGCCGTTTTTAAGAGGATCTCTTCCCAAATTTGCTTTGTCTTTCCTAGTCTATAAATAGAAACCTATTGCACCAAATCCGGTGTGCACGATTATTGTAATTCAGTCTTATTTCAGTGATAATGCACCAAAGCTAAGTTTAGAGTAGGAGAGGAGGAGCGCTTTCACGAGGATTGAAGATGGTGACAGCGTCTTCGATGGTTTGTATGGCTACTTCATGTAGTTAACTCTCCAGTAGGATTGGATGTAATTGATTCTATCCTTGAGTGTATATATATTCTATATTATTATTTTAATGAGCTCCCTATCTATAATAGTGGTATGTCTTATTCTGTGCTTATTCCTAATTCCCACGCTTGCGTCTGGAGTTATAGGTTAGTCTTAACTAAAGCAGTTATTACTAGGAGTGAGGATGGGGGAGCCTAGACATAGGAAACTCATTCACTGATTGAATAAGAATACTCGCTTACTACTGACGGCTGAAAACGGATGTTTACTAATGAGCGAGGGGTAGTGTGAGTACTCTAAGTGAATGAGCATTCGACCAATAGGACTTAGTAATCGGTAGCAAAGAATTAGGGGGTTGTCAATCCAGGATCCGAACATAGGCGTGTCCTAATGAGTATAAGGTAGTGACAGTACTAGAGCGAAGGCGCGTCTACAACACTAGGCCTCGTTTATCGTCTAATTTTTTACAAACTGAATAAAGAGAGCGAAATAAGCCAAGATAAATCTATCGCCTGGGAGATCCCGCATAATTTATCCTTGAGTGTTAAGGTCGCTGGTTAGGGGCCTTAGCAATAAAGTTTGTCTACATTATTATAGAGTAAACCTAAAATAATAGATAGTCTTTATATGCACAATGGGTGTGAATGAGATGAAATCCAATCCTAATTCAAGTAAAGTGTCTCTAACTCTACCTTTCTAATTCCAATTAATTATCTACTTTCTTTATCATTCTGCAATTATACTCTCTAAACTGTGCTTTCTCTTGATAAATACGATTTCGTTCTACATAAATAATCGTTCCCTGTGGATACGATACTCTTTCTTACTATTATACTGCTGGATTTGTGGTTCGCTTGCCAGAAATCCATCAAGTATTTTTGGCGCCGTTTCCGGGGAACGGTTCTAATTTGTGTAGATCTTTGAGGTCTATTTATCAAGGATATCCATCTTAGGATTTCTTTTATTTATTCTTCTTATTATTTTACGAAATTTATAGTTTTTCTATTATTATAAATTTTTCTTCCACACTTACCTTTTTCAAGTTTCTTCTTTTTGCTTTAGAGAAGCCAGGTATCCCCAAATCAACTACAAATTGAAGCAAAAATAGGAAGGACATCAAGGAAGAACAAAAGTAGAAACAAGGAAAGGAGACAAGAGAGAAGTCGAGAAGAAAACAAAAATATTTTATTATTTTATTTTCTTAAAAAAATAAATAATAATATTATTATTTATTATTATTTTAAAAAAATTATTATTATTATATTTTAATATAAATAAAAAAATATTTATTATTATTAAAAAAAAGAAGATAATAATTTTTGTTCCACTCTCGTGAGCTAACATTTGAGAGGACAGGTAACAGAAACAGGGGTAGAGCTCAAGGGGACAATTTCAAATAGCTCAGACTCTCTGATCACCCAAGAAGAAGAAGGGGCAAGCTCAAGGAGACAATTTCAACACTCTCAGTTCAACCACCCCAAGTGAAGTAAATGTTAAATGGCCTCTGAATGGCAAAATCGACCAAAAAGACTCTTGGGAGATTATATTATGCCTCAAGAGCTACGTTATCACTCAAGTACTGCCATTCCAAGTAATGCAAAAGAGGTGGAGTTCAAAAGCATCACACTGTCAACTTGTTGAAGATCACCAGTTCTCAGGCTTAAAACATGAAAATCCTAATGATCATCTTTCTACATTCTTTGGATTAATTGACATGATGGGATTTGCTGAAGAGGACAAAGAGGTTGTATACTTACGTTTATTTCCTTTCTCTCTTACAGGAAAAGCAAAGGAATGGTTAAAGTCACACCCCAATGGAAGTCTGAATAATTGGAACGTGGTAGAAGAAAAATTTGTAAGGAGATTCTTTCGCAGGCCATGTTGCATTCAAGCCAAGGTAGACATTCCTTCGTTCAAGGAGGGTCAAAAATATTTCTCCCATGCACCGATTCAAGGTAACTTCTCTAATTACAATAATTATTCTAACAATCTTTCACAGGATTGTGGAAGTTACCAGAATCAAAATTTTGGGTGGCAACAAGATGCTATTTCATCCCATAAGCAAACTTTTGAAGATGAACTCAGAGCAGACAATAAGAGTTTGAAGCAGTCATTAGAAGCACTCCAAAAATAGCTAGACATACTTTCTCAGCCTCCGCAACCAGCTCAATCTTATCCTGGTCAGTCCCCACAATTAATTTGCGGAGGTAATCATCTCAATGGTTACTGCTCTTATCCAGAAATTGAAGAAAGGAAGTCAGAAGAAGCCGTTGAAGAAAAAGAAGAAGAAAAGGATGAATTCACACAAGAACTGCTCAACAAGAAGAGAGAGTCCCTTGATGCAGCAATTGAGCAGAGAGAAGAGGCAATAGCCAACCAACAACAAGAAAAAATCTCAGAAAGGCATTCAGATAGTGACAATTTTATTGAAGAAAAATGGGATGATTTTATGCCATTTGAGTTGTACTGTGAAAGAGAAGGACTGACCGCTAGCCTTGTACTCAATGAGATAGAAAATATGATCAACCGTTGGAACAAGCAATCTTCAGCAAATGAATTACCCAACCCCGAAGAGCAGTGCGATGACATTGTTCAGCTGATAGGGGAGGAAATCAATGACAGTCTGACTGATGAAGAAGAGGAAAAAGAAGATGAATCTGAAGAAACCCAAGAAAGAGAAGCTGAAGAAGAAAAGGAAGAAGAAGAAGATGCAGCAGAAGAAGAAAAAGGAGAGGAGGAAACAGAAAAGACGGTGCTTGAGGAAGAAACTGACTGTGAAAGGGAGGTAGAGAATACAACATATGATGGTGAACAGAGAGATGGTGAATCAAAGCCCGAGGAAGGAAGGAAAATGATTTTAAGAACAGAGACCTTGCCTTATCCAACCAGTCATTTAAAGGAAGATCAAGAAAGGCATGGTGCAAGTGATAAACCTTCCATATCTCACAAAAGAAAGGCCTGCGAATACACTGACCTAACCAGAGCAAAGAAAGGAAGAATTGAGCCAAGAGGATCAACTACTGAGCCTAGAGCCATATTGAAGAAGTGGTCAGGTGTGTTCCATATCAAAGAACCCCCCGAAGCAAAGAAATTGAGAGCAATCAACTGTGAATCATCTAAGCTTCAGGAAAAGAAGACTCATGCACATGAGAGCAAGGTAATATAGAAAAGAAGGATCAAGCCAAGGGAGTCAGAGGCATGGTCTAATTCCAGAAAGAAGCTACAATGGTTAACATCTTTTCACACTACAAGTTGGTCCAAGGCAAGATTATGGGGAGGTGTAAGGGCCAAAGAAAGGAAGGGTGCAACTCACAAGCTCATCAAAATATTTCAGTTTCAGCCACCTTGAGAGAACAGGCGTCGAGCTATCAGACGTTAAACAAGCGCTTTCTGGGAGGCAACCCAGAGATTTTTAAAGTTTTTAGTTTTGTTTTATTTTCTTAATTAGGATTTTTCATTTTTTTTAGAAATTAGGAAATTTTCAAAATTGATTGGAACAAGTTTGTGGAAAATAATTTTTTTTTTAAAAAATAGGAAGTAGCAGAAAACGTGAATGAAAATTGCAAAATTGCATTCTGTTTTCTGCGCTTCAACCTGCGCTGTAGCGCAGGTAAAGCGCAGAAATGCAATTTTAGTCATTGTATTATGCGCTTCACTTGCGCTGTAGCGCAAGGTGAAGCGCAAGATACGAAATTTTAAAAATCTTTCTCATGTACTATTTCCTAAAGCTCTTCTTTTCACTCTTTCACTCACAAACTTCCATCAATTTTGAAATTTTCAGTTATATTTTTTTATTTTATTTTTACCAATTGAAATCTTCATTTACTCTATCTCTATGATTTACACTTTAGGGTAGCAACCTTAGGATTGTGAATATTGTTGATAATTGCTATCTTAAATGTGATTCTGGCTGTGTGGAACATGAAGAACAATTTGCTTGATTGAAATGCTCTTTGTTTTGTGAGTTATTAAATTTGAAAGTGTTATGCTCTATTTCTTTCAAAAATTTTAAACTTTCACTTTCCATGGATTGATTGAATGCTTGCAAAACAATTGAGTATGTTCTGTTTTTAGGAAAGCATTACCAATTGCAGTGAAGTTTTGTTGTGAAGAGAATAATTATTTATGCATGTTATTGGCAGGCTTCCATGTTCTTCATGAATTGCACAAACTGCTGCAAAGTATAAAGACTAGTTGACCCCAAAACAATCAGGAGTACTAGACCCATACCCGGGCTTGCTGCTTGAAGATTCCGGATATTCTTGCAGTGGCATGAGGACAGGCCTATTTTCCCAGAGGGGGATGGAGTAGCAGCAAGACAAGGACTCACAATATACAGAGGATGAAGATTGATACTGGTGTTTTTCTTTCTTTTAGTTTTTCTTTCTTTTAGTTTTTCTTTTATTTTCTATTATTTTATAGATATTTTCTAGTTAATTAGGATTTCAGTTTCGTATTTTCAATTTTTCTTAAATTTTTAGAATTTTTAAAATTTTTAGGACCTTAGGAAATTAGGAATCAAGGTAATTATTTCCTTTTTCTCTGTAAATAAGTAGTTTAACTAACCAATCTAGGTAAGATGCTAGGGTCTTGTGATTAATTCCATAATCAGTTAGGTTTAGGGTAATTCTCAAGAGAACCTATCATGGTAGTTTATTAAATCCACTAAGTGCTTTAGCAAGGAAATTTTAGCCCAACCGGTGAGCTGAGAGCCCCTAAACACTTAAACACTTATATTGAGAGCTTTTCACCACTGATTGTCAATTGTTATTGCTTGAGTTTCTGAAATTTGTCTTGCTTGTAGAAGGTATGGAAGTGACAAAGGCACAATTTTGGGATTTTAATATTCTGCTTAGTGCCAAATAGCCAACCATGCATTAATATTTCCAATTATTGATTGCCCATTTGAGCCTTTAATGTTTCTTTTGATGCACCCCAGCCATTATCATTATCAATGATCAATGATCATACCATATCCCTTAACACTTGGGATAGAGAGCAAGGTGCACTACAACAAAATGGGACAAGCAATTGACAAAGAGGTTGGTCACAAGGAATCCAAGAGAAGGCACAAGGAATCACAAAGAAAAGATTTTCCCCCACCAAAATAAGTTCTTTATGTTATGTGCTCAAAAAAAATTGTTTCTGCACAAAGTGTGGAAAATAAATAAGTTGGGGGGAGAAAATTCTTCAAAAAAGAGGCCAAAGCTGAAAAAGGGTGACCATTCAAGAATCATCAGGTGAATTGAGAGAAGTTCCAAAGCACAACCACAAGATGCTCTCCATTCAAAGTGTTCTTTGAATATCCAGAAAAACCATAATTTCTTGATAGCCCGGCCTCATTACAACCTAAAGAAAGACCTTTTGATTCATACTAACTGCTTGTAGGTTCAGACCTTGGAAACGACTATCAATTCTAGTTGTTCAACAGTGGGTAAAAATGATTGAGGGAAACACTTACCCGTGAGAATGAGAGATTTCCTTGGTTTATCACTTACTGCTTTAGTTGCTGTTATTGAGAAAGTTTAATTGATGTTGTATTTCTATCCTAATTGCTGATTGGTAATATCTCTTGATTCTGATTTTTTCTTATGTTTGGGAAGTGACTTATGCTTAGGAAGGAGTTGAGGGATGATTACCTTGAATTAGTTTTATTTTTGTAAAAATACACTAAGGATTAGAATTGATTGTAAATGCAAAGAGGTCTCTTGCTTGAGGACAAACAAGAATTCAAGTTGGGGGGAATTTGATAAGTGAAAAATAGTTGATAAATTAGTATATATTTTATTTCACTTATCAAGGATAAAATGATAATTTTACCCCATTTTTATCCATTTTTATTTAATATTTACTAATTTGTATTTATTAATCCTAGTTTTGAATTTGATGCTATTTTAATAGATTTATTGCTGATTTTTGCAGGATTATTGCAAAGATTTAATTCAGAGATTAAATGGCATTAAATGAGGAGGATTTATGCAAGATTGTAGATTGATTGAAGACAATTAATTAAAGATGTGAAGAAGATTTGAATCATTAATGAGGAGATCAAAGCCAATCAATCAAAGATATTGCAGACAAGCTTCCCAAATAAACAAGGATTTCACAATAAATATAAAGATATCAGAAAATAAGGGGAAACAAGGAAAGGAAAACGCGTGAAAACCAGTCTCGGGGAGAGATCAACAAATAAAAGAGGAAAGTTGAAGCTGCAGGACGCTAGCTGCGCTTCACCCCGCGCTATAGCGCAGGTGAAGCGCAACTCTCTGGAATCTGCGCTACAGCTTGCGCTGTAGCGCAGCTTGAAGCACAGAACACGCAGATCGCTTCCCAGTTTCCGTTTTTAAGAGGATCTCTTCCCAAATTTGCTTTGTCTTTCCTAGTCTATAAATAGGAACCTCTTGCACCAAATCCGGTGTGCACGATTATTGTAATTCAGTCTTATTTCAGTGATAATGCACCAAAGCTAAGTTTAGAGTAGGAGAGGAGGAGCGCTTTCACGAGGATTGAAGATGGTGACAGCGTCTTCGATGGTTTGTATGGCTACTTCATGTAGTTAACTCTCCAGTAGGATTGGATGTAATTGATTCTATCCTTGAGTGTATATAAATTCTATATTATTATTTCAATGAGCTCCCTATCTATAATAGTGGTATGTCTTATTCTGTGCTTATTCCTAATTCCCACGCTTGCGTCTGGAGTTATAGGTTAGTCTTAACTAAAGCATTTATTACTAGGAGTGAGGATGGGGGAGCCTAGACATAGGAAACTCATTCACTGATTGAATAAGAATACTCGCTTACTACTGACGGCTGAAAACGGATGTTTACTAATGAGCGAGGGGTAGTGTGAGTACTCTAAGTGAAGGAGCATTCGACTAATAGGACTTAGTAATCGGTAGTAAAGAATTAGGGGGTTGTCAATCCAGGATCCGAACATAGGCGTGTCCTAATGAGCATAAGGTAGTGACAGTACTAGAGCGAAGGCGCGTCTACCGCATTAGGCCTCGTTTATCGTCTAATTCTTTACAAACTGAATAAAAGAGTGCGAAATAAGCCGAGATAAATCTATCGCCTGGGAGATCCCGCATAATTTATCCTTGAGTGTTAAGGTCGCTGGTGAGGGGCCTTAGCAATAAAGTTTGTCTACATTATTATAGAGTAAACCTAAAATAATAGATAGTCTTTATATGCACAATGGGTGTGATGAGATGAAATCCAATCCTGATCCAAGTAAAGTGTCTCTAACTCTACCTTTCTAATTCCAATTAATTATCTACTTTCTTTATCATTCTGCAATTATACTCTCTAAATTGTGCTTTCTCTTGATAAATACGATTTCGTTCTACATAAATAACCGTTCCCTGTGGATACGATACTCTTTCTTACTATTATATTGCTGGATTTGTGGTTCGCTTGCCAGAAACCCATCAGCAGCCAAGTCAAGGATGGTGTGGGTACTAGACAGTGGTTGTTCAAGACACATGACAGAAGACAAAAGCAAGTTCCTATCACTTGAAGAAAAGGCTACGGGGGTTGTCTCCTTTGGAGACAACAGTAAAGCCCAGATTAAGGGCATTGGTAAGATTGGTAAGACCAACTCAGCTCAAATTGAAAATGTATATTTTGTTGAAGGTCTGAAACACAATTTACTGAGCATTAGCCAATTATGTGACAATGGTTATCATGTGAACTTCCAACCAAATTTATGTGAGATCATAGATTCAAAAACTGGAAACAAAATCTTTTCTGGAACTAGAAATTAAAATCTTTACTCAGTCTCTCTTGAGAGCCTGTGTGATCTAACATGTCTCATGTCTCATGACCATGAGAAATGGCTATGGCACAAAAGGGTTGGACATATCAACATGAGAACCATGAGTCAGCTTGCCAATCAATCTCTTGTCAAAGGACTGCCTAAAGTCAAGTTTGAAAAGGATATGATTTGTGAGTTATGCATAAAAAGCAAGCACGACAAATCAAGTTTCAAATCCAAAACTCATGTCTCATCTACCAGGCCACTTGAGATTATCCACATTGATCTATTTGGACCAACTAAGACTGTCAGTCTCAGCGGTAAAAAATATGGCTTTGTAATAGTGGATGATTTCTCAAGGTTCACCTGGATTCTGTTCCTATCTCAGAAAGATGAGTCTTATGACTCTTTTAAAATTTTTTCAAAAAGGTTCAATCTGAGAAAGGATATAGAATTGGATCTATAAGGAGTGATCATGGTGGAGAATTTGAAAATGCCAAGTTTAAAAAATTCTTTGACAAAAGTGGCATAACTCACAATTTCTCCTGTCCAAGAACTCCTCAACAGAATGGAGTAGTTGAGAGGAAGAATAGAACTCTTCACGAAATGGCAAGAACTTTGTTATGTGACTCTGGAATTGAGAAATATTTTTGGGCAGAAGCTGTCAATACATCCTGTTACATTATAAACAGAGTCACCGTAAGAAAGATCTTGAATAAAACTCCATATGAGTTTTGGAAAGCTAGAAAGCCTTCAATCTCTTATTTTCATGTTTTTGGATGTGATTGCTATATTTTAAATACTAAAGATCAGTTAGGCAAGTTTGATTCTAAGTCTGATAAAGGAATCTTTCTAGGTTATTCATTATAACACTAGTGTTATAAATCTTGCAAAGAATCTTGTTCACCATTCTAGGTCTAAGCATATTGATATCAAGCACCACTTTATAAGAGATCATGTGCAAAAAGGAAACATTGAACTAATCTTTGTAGATACCAAGAGTCAGCTAGCTGATATCTTTACAAAGCACTTAGTAGAAGAAAGATTTTTTGAAAATCTAAAGCTGTTAAATGTATGTAGTCTTGATCAAAAGACTAAATCCAGTTCATCTTAGTGTTGGATTATATGCTAAACGTCTTATTACAGATGAGACCCAGAGGTCATCTGTGAAGAGACAATGTCTCAGATGCATCTTCTATCAGACGCGTCTCATGACATGTCTCAACTCACGTCTCATGCGATTACTGAGACGTTACTATGCGTTACTGAGTAAAAGATAGATTCGTTACTCAACGGCTAATAATTGTCCACTACTTGGCAAACTAGCCGTTAGGCTATAAAAAGGAGTGCCAACGACTCTCAACTGCCAAAATAACTCCCCACTACGTGCAGTTACTCCTTTCTCTCTCTCTCTCAGCTCTTAGGCTATTTAAATCTCTTCTCCTCTCTCTCAATGCGTATCAAACTTACTGCACTAAAACTTCCCTATTCTGATAAATCTTCATCTTCTTCTTCACCTGATAAAATGTCTTCCTCTGAAAAGACCCAATCTCTTAGTGTACATTCTAGCCAAGAAAGTTTGAGCCGCTATCCCTCTCCACAACCTAGTACAGAAACTGCGCCTTCACAATCCACTCAACCTACTCAACCTTCTCCATCTTCTAAATCCACATCCTCCAAAAAGAGCACTCCTCTACCCCTTAGGATGAAATCCCAAAGGATTGCTTCTCAAGTCATTCAAACTGCTCCTCCCAGATCTCCTCAACACATAGATCTAACTCAGCCTGAAGCCTCAACGAAAGGGAAACAAAAAGCTCCAGAAGGAAAGAAGCTTTCCTTTCAATCTGATCTCTGCTACAATATTGAGGTAGAAGTTAAATTAACCAAAAGATTCGTAGATAAGAAGATCATCATAGGAAGAGTGATCTCATTCCAAGAGCTAAGAGATGAAGGATGGGATATTGGTCCCTATTTGGAGAAACAAGGATGGAAGGAATACTTGGGCATGACTGAGTCAGTCTTTCCAAAGATGACTAGTGCATTCTATGCAACATTCTACAAGGCTAAGGGATCATCTCAAGGTCAACCACACATCATCTCTGACATCAAAGGAGTCCACATAGAGCTGACAGAGGAAACACTTGGTGCCATCATCCAAGCACCTGTGGCTGGAAACAGACTGTACAATGAGGAACACCGGTGGAGTAAGATTGGAATACCTTCAGCCAAGGTAGGAACCTCCCTCTTCAAAGGAGGTCTCATCACAGATGTTGCTTCATCCCTGAACCTCTTTGGCAAATTCCTGTTCCATCTGGTTGTCAAGTGCATCATGCCAAGGGCTGGCACTTTCAACAAGGTCTATCATCAAGATTTGATGGTAATGTACCACCTCAAGCATGGAATTCCCCTGAACCTCTCATTCCTCATTCTCAGACACATGGAGCATGCTTTCCACAACTCCAAAATCAACGCATCTCTTCCCTTTGGAATGCTCACTACCAGGATCATGAAGCATTTCAAAGTTGACTTCAGTGGATGTGATAAGTCTGACGAGAGACCAAGCTATATTGGAACAAAAAATTTGAAGTCTCTCGGGCTAAATGGTAAAAACATCCCTTCTCCTACTTTTCCTTTAAATGATCCTCCTCCTCCTGTTCCCACAACTACACAGGCCTCCCCCTCATCTAAAATGTCTGAGGCTGAAAAGAAAAAGAAAAAGAAAGTCTTAAAGGGAGCTGCTGAGGGATCTCAAGAAGGTTCAGAGATCCCTGATAAAGAAAAGAAGAGAAAAGCACAACCTTCTGCTTCAACAGAGACTGAACTAAGGAAGAAGAAGAAAAAGAAGTCAAAAGCTGATCACACTGCCATAGTTCATACTGAACCAGCTCCTGTTACTGTTGAGAAACCCAATGAGCAAGGAGTAGAAGAAGGAGTCATGGCTAATAGGGAACCTACACCTGAGGTAGAACCTGAAATGGAAACTGAGAAAGAACCTGAGATAGAGCATCACTCTCCAATCCACCAATCCTCACCCAAATCTCCTTCAGCAGAACAAATTCAACAAGAAATCTCTCCTGGAAGTAAGATTATTGCTGAAACCTTGGTGAGCTTAGAGAAGGACAACATAGCTTCAAGCTTCGAAACTCACCAAGAAGCACAACAGGTTGAGACTCAGACTGTAGAGGTTATCACCACCAAACAGACAACTCCTGTGAGGTATGAACCTGCATATCCTCTTCCTACTTCCTGCCCTACTCCTGGAAATTTCTTTATGGAGACCATTCTGAATGATTCTCCTCAGCCTAAATATGATCAATCTGCACCTCCCACTGCCAGACCTGAGCCAGCTGAGGCACCTTCATCTGGGCCATCCATTCCCACTCATCCTCTTCCCACTCATCCTAGCTCTGCTAGTTTTTCTTTTTTTTTATAATGTCAAAAGGGGGATAGTAGGTTAGATATATCTAATAAGAGTCTCAGGGGCTTAGGAATTTAAATTTCAGCTCAGCTTTTGTGAAGATATGTTCAGCTTGATAAGCTAAAGATGTAATTGGCATCTTTCACAGCTTTTTGTTGAGATGCAGTGGCATCTTTTATTTTTGTAATCCTCTATCTTTCTGATTAATGAAAATGACTCTCGGTTAGTTGCAGTATATCTCTGATTGGCTTGTTTAGCATCTCTAATTAACAATGCATTCCAAACATTAAGCATTCAGACTTAAAACAGAAAACTGATCTATAACTCAGGGGGAGCTCTTCTCTTTAATCATTTATGTTATAAAGAGATTGTACATCTCAGGGGGAGTTCATCTTAGATATGCATTTTGATCACTGTTTTATCTCATCCGATATTTTAACTTGTAGTTTTCCATCATCAAAAAAAGGGGAGATTGTTGAGAGAAGTTCACCTCCAAGAAGTTTTTAATATGACAATCTGACTAGGTTTAAATATACATATGAGATGCACCTTGTGTTACTAATTGTTTGCTCAAGTGTGGGAGAGACCTTCTGTATCTAGTCACTGCAGCTATTCATGAAAAGTAGAAAGGATCTGATAAGACCACCAAGATAAGCCAAGACATGAAGAAAAGAAACACAAAGAGCAGAACTGGGTAATGTCATGACTCAAAGAGATCTGCAACATGTCCATGATAGTTTGGAAAAGATCAAAGATCAGTTAAATTAAGACAACATGTTTGATCCAGAACTCAAGAAAACTGGGCTCAATTACTAAGTCAGTAAATTGATGCTAGCATAGCTTGAGATGCAAGCCTATGTTCAGATGCTATCCTACGAACAGAAGAGATCTCAGCATAAAGCCAAGAGAGACTCAAGCACAGCATGAGATGCAAGCCATGAACAGATGCAAGTTCAGCTTGAGACGTCGTCTCAAGGACAGACGCAGTAAGATGAGATCTCATCAAAGATGCAAGAAAATCATAATAGAATCTGAACAAAAGAAAACAGCACGCTCAATGATAAGAGATAGCAAGTAAAGTCAGCATAAAGTCAAGCAAGGACAAAAGGACATTGACACAGTGACTTAGCCTGAAAAGCTGCTGCACACCTACTGAAAAGACTGTACATGTTGCTGTGTGCTCTAACAGCTTGCAACGGCCACATAACGGCTAGTTTCCTAACTTCTGATATAAAAGAGACAGGATCTAATGCTGAGAAGTGAGAGAGACTGCCTGTGTCACAAATTCTATCATTAAGCATCTTATCACATCTCAACTAACATCTCAAGTTCACATCTCAGCTGTCTGTGAACAGACTCAACTCATCTTTAGATCAACATCTGTCTCCTTCATCTCTCCTCAGTGCATCACTCTTATATTTCTAATTTAAGTAGAGAGATTACCTAGCTTACCCACTTCTATATCCATACAGTGTATGTTTGTAAGCTATACTCATCATAACCTTCATCTCTAATATGTCTCATCCAAGATAGGAGTGTTCTTAGTCTTGGAGTGAGGTGTTTGCGTCCTGAAGAGGCTGTAAGAATACTTGTGGCTCAACTAAGATAAGAGTGCCTAGGCTTAGTGTGAGTGAGACGTCCTGAAGAGGCTGTAAGAATACTTGTATTGACGGGTTTGTCAACAGTGGAAAATCTCACAGGTTGTGAGGACTGGACGTAGCCCAAGTAGTGGGTGAGCCAGGATAAGATCTCTGCCTCTTGTCTCTTACTTTATCTTTACTTAAGCTTATCTTAAATTAACTAATAAGTAATAAGTGAACAAGAGAAGTAACTGATCACCTATTTAAGATAAGATTCAGAAGTTTGTTACTAAAATTATATAACCTGTCTTAACAGAGACTCCAAGTCAAACAGACTTGAGAGGACATCTCAACTATCAATTTTAGTGTGCAAATTACAGAAACAGATTTGACAAGTCTTTATTCAACCCCCCTTCTAGAGACATCCAGCCAACTTCAGTAGAAGGATTAGAGGTAATTGAGGAAAATTTTGAGGGAAAAATTTATTTAAGGGGGGGGTAGAAATGTAACATACCAAGAATTGGACCTAAGAAGAATCTAGAGAGAGCTAGGAGCGGATTGAGAACTTAAGAGTGAGGGAATGGATTACTAGGGAAGACATCAGGTTTAGTAAGAGTTCATGAATGTCAAAGGGAAATTTGGAAGGAGAACTAAGTGGGAATGGTAGGTTATTGGAAAACGTTAGTGAGAAGTAGAAGTCTCTGACTTAAGCGCGCTCAAGCACGCTCAGGCGCACATGCCTCTCCTAGTTGGGTAAGCTTCTGCCTCAGGTGCGCTCAAGCACACTTGGTGCGCTCAAGCACACTTGGTGCGCTCAAGCACACTTGGTGCGCTCAAGCACACTTGGTGAGCTCAAGCACACTTGGTGCGCTCAAGCACACTCAAGCACACTTAACTCAGTGCCTTCAGGGGGAGCTTTAGCACTAGCGCGCTCAAGCGCACTTTGAGTGCGCTCAAGCGCACTTTGAGTGCGCTCAAGCGCGTGTGACCCATAGACGTTTTTAAAACAGGGCACGCTCCTCTTTCTCTCATTTTCTTCACACGGCTAGGGTTCTTAGGGAGAGAAAGAGAGGAAACTAGAGAGAGAAAGATTGATAAAGAAGAAGGCTTTGGGTAGAGGCAATCTTCCACCATCCCCTAGCTTGGGTCTCCATCATCTTCCTCCCCCCTTCCATTGTTTTTCCATTTGAGGTGAGTGTGGTTCTCATTCAATTGTATTCTTGGTTTCTTTCCTATTTATGCTCCCTATTCTTCCTCCCCTTGCTATTATTGATTATTATGGTTGATTTTCATGCAAACCAAGGGTGGTTTATTGGAATGATTGAATGTATGATTGTGTTGCTCCAACCCTAGGTTAGAGGATTTGGGAATTTTGTGAAATCTTGGATTGTTGATGTTGAACCTTGAATTTACTGTTGATTATGCACATGTTCATGATTATGGAAGTATTACTATCCTCATGAAATTATTTACTCATGTTTTTGAAAAAGAAAAGGATTTGGGTCTTATGACCTCATGTTTTGAAATGAAGAGTTTTGGGTCCTTTAGACCTCATGTTGAAATTAATGACTTTTGAATCCTTGGACTTCATGTTTAAAAGAATTATTTTGAGTCCTTGGATTTCATGTTTAAAATGACTTTGGGTCTTTAGACCTGATGTTAAATACTCAGATTTTGGTCCCTGGACTCATGTTCCCAAGACTTTGTCTTCGATCCTTGGGCTCATGTTAAATAATCAAGATTTTGGTCCATGGACTCATGCTTCAGGACTCTGTCTTTGGTCCATGGACTCATGTTAAAAGAAATAAATTCTTGGTTGAATCTATCATAGTTAATGGGTAAGGTCTTCTGGCCTTCAGGAACGACAGTTCCTTTTAGTTTGAGCTCAGTCTAGCCTCACAAATAAGTAGAAAGAACCCTCGGGTGTTGGGTAAAAGACTTCATGACTAACACTGCATTAATGGTTGTTATTGTATGGCTAACATTCTATGCTTTGATTTGCTATTATTGACGTTTTATGAACTGATCAAGTTATGCTTTACTATTATACATCATGTGTTGTATTTCCCCCACACCGCACACACTGTTACCTCACTCACTGGGACGTAGTCTCATCCCAGGATGTGGGAAATTATATTTCAGTTGTGCAGGTTGCTGTTTTGGGTTCTTGGCACGGGAGAGTTGAGGACTCAATTGAAGTAGAGAGTAAGGCTACTAATTGTAAATGACTCTTGGGGCGTGGGGTTGTGCCTAGGATGTGGGCGCTAAGGAAAGGGATGTTTGATGTTTTAAAAAACCATATTGTATTTATATTGTATTGATATATATATATATATGTATTGGACTGGTTGGATTTTCTGAGTTTCAGGTTAAATTGCATTTTCAGGAAATTTCCAGTTTGTAGGGGAGACTCTGTCGGATTTCCGGTGGGAGTGTTGTAATTTATTTTAGCTCAAAATGTAGTTTAGTTTCATAGATTATGAATGATGTATATGTTTTGTGGAAGCTTAAGAAAACGTTGGATTGCCTAAGCAATTGTGTGATTTATGTGATGATATCGATAATGACGCGAAATAATTTCAGAAATTCGGAATAGTGTTTCCAACGAACATTATTCTTGAATTGAGAAATTAGGACGTTACAGATAGACTTGAGGTGAGGCTATATCAAATAAAAATAAAGAGTGAGGATATTCCTAAAACTGTCTTTAGGACTAGATACGGGCACTATGAGTACTTGGTGATGCCCTTTGGCTTAACCAATATGCTCTTGTCGTGTTCATGGATTACATGAACCGGATTTTCTGGCCCTACCTAGATAAGTTTGTTGTCGTGTTCATCGATGACATCCTTATCTACTCCCAAACCTTAAAAGAGCATGAGCAACATCTTATGATTGTATGAGGGGTTTTGAATGAAAAGAGGCTTTTTGCTAATCCAAAAAAAATGTGAGTTTTTGATGGATAGAGTCCATTTTCTAGGCCATGTCATCTCCAAGGAAGGGGTGTCTGCAAATCCCAGGAAGATAGAGGCGATGGTTGAGTGGAAGAGACCTAAGTCCATCACTGAGGTTAGGAGCTTTCTAGGCATAGCCGGTTACTACTGGAGATTCATTAAGGGATTCTCCCAGTTAGCTTTGCCCCTCACTCGGCTGACCTGCAAGGGTCATGCTTTTGTGTGGGATGAGAAGTGTGAGAAGAGTTTCTTGGATCTCAAGGAGAAATTAACCACTACCACAATTTTAGTGTTGCCAGACCTGTCTAAACCCCTAGAGGTTTATAGTGATGCATCGGGTAAGGGTTTAAGGTGCGTGTTGATGTAGGTGAGGAGAGTGGTGGCCTATTCCTCCAGCTAACTTAGGCCCCATGAAGAGAATTACCCCACCCATGACCTACAATTAGCAGTTCTGGTTTTTTCCCTCAAGATTTGGAGGCATTACCTCTATGGAGTAAAGTTTGAGGTCTTTAGTGATCATAAGAGTCTTAAGTATCTCTTTGATCAGAAAGAACTCAACATGGGGCAGAGGAGGTGGATGAAGTTCTTGAAAGATTATGACTTTGAGTTGAGGTATCACCCGGGCAAGGCCAATGTAGTGGCTGACGCCCTGAGTAGGAAGTCCTTACATGTATCATCTATGATGGTGCATGAGATAAAGTTGTTGGAGGAGTTTAGGAACCTCATGCTAGATGTAAGTATAGGGGGACAGTTTTAGACTTTGTAGGCTAAAAGTCACCAATGAGCTAAGAATTCGAGTTAAGGAAGCCCAAGCATTAGATTTAGACCTCCAGGACCGAAAGGGACAACCGGGTTTCACCGAATCAGGGGGTGGGATGATTCTTTTCCAAGCAAGAGTTTGTATCCCTAAGGGGGTAGTCTTATACATGAGATTTTGGAAGAGGTTCAAAGGAGCAAGTTCACGGTGCATCCTCGGATTACCAAGATGTACCATGACCTGAAGAGTATGTTTTGGTGGGATGACATGAAGAAGGAGGTAGCAGAGTATGTTTCTAGGTGTCTAGTGTGCAAAAAAGTTAAGATAAAACATCAGAAACCCTTAGCAACATTCCAACCCCTAGAAATACCTAAGTGGAAGTGGGAGGCCATATCTATGGATTTTATGATGGGACTGCCTAGAGTCCCTGTAGGCTTCGATGCCATTTGGGTCATAGTGGACTGGTTGACCAAGTTGGCCCAGTTTTTACCTATTAGGGCTACCTACCCTCTGAGCAGATTAGCAGACCTGTACATCAAGGAGATTTTGAAACTCCATGGTGTGCCCTCTAGCATTGTGTCGAATAGAGATCCTAGATTCTGTAGAAACAAACAGGGAAACACTAGAAGGGGGTTGAATAGTGTTTCAATAAAACTTTAACGTTTTTGGAAACCTTTTTCACATAAAAGCGTTTTTATAAAAGCTTTCAGATGATATGCTAAAAGCTGAAGATTAACGTTGCGTCTGAAGCACCTTCAGACTGATAAACTTGTTTTCTGAAAACTGAGTTTACATTAAAAGCTTCTATTTCAACCAATTCGAATCCCTTCTTGTTAGCTTTAAATTGAATTTAAAGAGATTAGAGAAGAGAGAACTTAGCCAAAGAATTTATCCTGGTTCACTCACAACCACAATGAGCTACGTCAAGTCTCAGAGCAAAACACAACACCTGGATTTCCACTAATCGTTAGAAGATTACAAGTATTCTTTTCTGTCAAGCCTCTTCAGGCTCTACAACAACAAGTATTCTTTCCCAACAAGCCTCTTCAGGCTCAACAACCAAGTATTGTTTAACAAACAAGCCTCTATAGGCTCAACACCCAAGTGTTTAAGAATGACAGATTTTGTTCAAGCTAAAGAACTACAACCAGTTTAGAGCTTAAACTGAAAGATGTACAAATAAACTGAGTAAGACTCAGGGTATGAAAGTTATTGTACAAGAATGAATTTTATCAGAGTTTTTTACAACGTAAAACTTGCAGCGTAAGGCTCTTTCTTTCTCAGATTGTTCTCTGCCTTGCAAGGACGTGCATGAAGCTATTTATACTTCTTTGAGATGAAGCCCGTTGAATTCAATATTGAGAGATAGCATTTAATGCTATTAATCGCATTGTCAAACAGCTTCTGATAGCTTCTGACATAGTACAAGGTAGATGTGCAATACTGTCTCTGTTCTGAGCACTGCAAAGACTGCGTTGCAGACATTTCCTTTCTGGTGCATGTATTTCAAATGTGCAGGAAAGTCTCTAAGTAGCTTGCCTTAATAAGGTTATACCAAAGACTTGTTTCAGAAGGCGTTGAACTGACTTGAGTCTTTATCAGAGATCTTCAGATGCTTTCACTCTTCAGATGGTTTCAGACCTCAGACATTCTGCCACATCACACATCTTCGGATGGTCTTCTTGGCTTCAGATGATTCCATGCTTCAGATGGACGAACCACTTCAGATGATCCTACTTCTTCAAATAGTAGATCACTTCAGATGGTCAACTTGCTGAAACACGAAAAACACATTAAAAGCATAGGCAATTTTTTTGCAATAAATACTTTAACAGAATTTGTTACTCATTAAAACTTAGGGAAGTGAGACTCAATCATTATTAAATACTTAATGATATTTTTGAGACTCAACATTCTCCCCCTTTTTAATGATGAAAATTTTTTTAAACTACAAAATATGAACGAGGTTTAAAAGAATATTAGAGTTTAGAATCCCCCCTCTATCAAATAAGTAGAATAATCTTAATGCTCCCCCTGAATAAGATGCTCCTTGTTCTGTAAACACTTATCACTTCAGATTTGTGTTTGTTTGTACTCCCTCTTTTGTCATCAATCAAAAGGTATTTCAGAGCAATAAATACGAAATCATGAAGCATCAAAGCAATTATGAACATTCAGAGTGTAATTAATATGACAACAACGATATTGTTCAAAGAATTTAAATCAAATATGCAGTGATAAGCATAAGATTCAACGTCAATAGCATAAACTTAGACACATGCAAAGGATATCAGAGTCAAAACAATCAATTCTTATAAAACATAGTGTATTAAAAACAACAAGAACATTGTCTGAAAAAAAAGCTATGTTAAGTCTCAAAGTCAATTTAAGAATTCAAATTAGAATCAAGACTCATTATCCTTGGTTTTATTGATTAACAAATTAGACTGTATAAAAACAGATTCTACCGAGAAAGGTATTTTTCTGTGTATTTCAGCAACTCTAAAAGAAACAACTCTCTGAAGTTGATCAACCTGCTGAACTAAAGAACTCTCTGAAAAGCGTGAATCTGCTGAAGACTTTCCAACCATCTGATGACGTGCACCATTCTTTATACTAAGAAGTCTTACTGAAATCGTGCAACATAGCATCTATCAAAAGTCAAAAGGCTTTCTGCGCAAAGCTTTAAGGTCTCTAAATGTCTTCTGCCTTTGCCTACAAAAAGAAGCTTTACAGAGTTCTTTTTGGCATCTCATGAAACATAGTACATGAAAAAGGAACCTCTGTACCTGCTGTGTGTCAGCACCGTACTATCTCTGCACACCTACTTTATTCAAAACAAAGGTTTTCACAAGTTTGTCTCTCAATGTATATTTTGCTCAACGGCTACTTTTCTGGATGCTATATATAGCTCAATGAAAGTCTTTGAAGAAAAGGAGAGCCACATAGAGAACACCACAGAGAGGTGAAACGCTCAAGAGAAAAGATCAAGAAAGCGTGAAAAGCCAGAGATGCTCACCAAAAAGAAAAAGAGAAGAGTTTTAGCAAAAAGAGTGAAAAGGCCAAGTCAAGAGAAAAATCCATAAAGCCAAACACTCTGTTGTATTTCAATTCCTTGTACTTAGATTTTATCCTTTGCATTTTGAGTTTTACTCAGTTATCCTTTGTACAAGAGAACCAGTGTTTAAGTTTCTCATAAACTTAAACTTATCTTTCATTGTAAACACTGTAAATTGTCTGAGAGCATGGAGAGGCTTGGAGGAACAAAGAATACTTGCTGCTGTTTAGCCTGAAGAGGCCGTGTCCAACGAATACTTAGTTTTAGCCTGAAGAGGCTGCGTCCAAAGAATACTTGTGTTTAGCCTAAAGAGGTTGGGTTCAAACAATACTTGTAATCTTGCGGGATTAGTGGAAAATCCAGTGGATTGTTTGCCCTGGGACTGGACGTAGCTCACTGAGTTGGTGGGTGAACCAGGATAAATTTCTGTGGTTAAGTTCTCTCAACCCTTTACTCTTTATATTCTGTTTTAAACTAACCAAGGAGGGTTTTAGAAAATTTGTTTTATAAATCCACACAGAAAACAATCTTTTATTTGCACAAAAACATTTCAAAAGCTTTTCATTCAACCTTCTGAGTTGCATCAACAAGTTGCTGAACTTCCCAGTTTCGGAAGGTTGCTCAAATATTTCCAAATCAGTTTGCTTGTTAAAAGGTTTTCAGAAAAATTGGTAAAGAATTATAAAATATTATTCAACCCCCTTGTAGTGTTTCCTGTGGTTCTAACAGTTGGTATCAGAGCTCAACCTCGGGTTGAGCATCTTACAAGTGCTGAGGGAGAAGATCCAAATGGAAACCTCAACAAGCTATGGTGTTTATATCTCAGAAGGAGCATCTGTGTCAAGATCACCAATCTTCAACAGAAAAGATTACTCTTTCTGGAAGGAACATATGAAGCTATTCGTGGAAAGCTACAATCTAGATCTCTGGGATGTAGTTACTGAAGGTGACTATGTTCCCTTGAGAAATGGAATGCCCATTTCCAAATTTGAGTGGTCCCATGAGCAAAAACTTAAAGTTCAACTAAATGCTCAAGCCAAACTCTACTTGACTTATTCTCTAAACAAGTGTGAGTATGATTTGGTTCAGGGATTATACTCTGCCAAGGAAATATGGGAGTAGCGAGCCTCATATGCTGTTAATGGAGATGAAGATTATGAGTCATCAAAAGAGGAATCCACTAAAAGTGAAGAAGAATCATCAGAAGAGAAGAATCTATGCTTCATGGCAAATCAATCAGAAGATTCTAATTCTAAGGAACATCCTTAACTCTTCTTGATGAATATGATGATTTAGTTGATGGAACTAAGAAACTCTTCAGAAAGTATAAGAAGCTTTCAAGTGCCTATGTTACTGCATGCACTAAAATTAAGGATTTTGAAAAGGAAAATCTTATACTTAAAGAAGAGCTTCTAAAGCAAGAGAACAGTAAGCTCAAAAGTCTACTTGAAGAAAAGCAGGGTCTTCAAGGACAGATTTTAGAACTTACTAAAGACCTGGCCAACTTTACTGAAGGAACCGATAATCTTGATAGATTATTGAAAACTCAGAAAAGATTAAATGATAAAAGAGGCTTAGGATTCTCTGGAAAACCATCATCTAAAACATCAAATTATGATAAGTCTAAAAAGGAAAAGAAAAAGGTCTATGGGTGTCCTCACTGTGATAAACATAGATTATTCAAATCAGAATGTAAACAAGATGAGGAACCTATTCCTGTAACTGACCCTGGTGGACCCAAGAAGGTATGGGTACCAAAATTATCAATTGTATTTCTTGCAGATGTTATTAACAAGACAAAGAAAACACCAAGAATAACCAAAGAAGAATGGATGAGTGTAGAACTAGATACATACTAAAAGCCTTAAGCACAACCTGCTGAAGTCAATCATCATTCCTTCTGAAAGCAATGTTGAGTCTCAATCTTATAAAAATCCCATCTTGTGGTAACATCATTCCTATCTCAGACTCTCTGAAAATATATGCATATGTACTTTCTGAAATGTCTCTGTGATGATCTTGTTGAACTTCGTATTTTCTGAAAAATTATTTTTATTTGAATAATTATTTTATCTAAGAAATATGAAATGTCTTTAAACTCAAACGTTTTTGAAATATTTGTGACCTGACTCTCTATAATTAATGGCTCATCAACTATCAACTCGAAGTGGCACGATGCACGACTCTCCATGTCTGCGCAGTTCTTGCAACCGTTGTCATCAATGCTTCTGATGGGCCTATTTATAGAGTTTGAGGGATCATCATGAGAACTACACTCTCTCTCTACAATCAATATATCCTCTATGTATCTAAGAGAACTTCTCCTCTCTCCAAGAACTTCAAAGTTTCTCAGAACAAAACTTCATTTCTTCAATGGCTGCTGAATCGGTTGCATCATGCACCCCTGTTCCAACTTTCTTTGATGAGAGAATCATTCCAACGAGAATGGTTCGTCTAAATGATTTCGACGAGGCAGGATACAAGGTCACTAAGTTCTTTGATGCAGTGGGTTGGACCCCTTTTTTCAACAACATCTCCTGTCCCTGGCTTGAGGAGAGCGTTCTGGAGTTTTGGAACAACTTTGTGGTTGTTTCTAAACCTGGACACACCGGGTTGAAGACCACTGTGATGGGCAGACCACTCTTTGTGGACTGCAAACTAATGGAGGAGGTTATTGGTGTTCCGGCTAGAGGAGATAATTTCTGCCAAAACTGGGAAGTCTCTCATTGAGGCTTTTTGGTGTACGACTAAATGTTGTTCGGTGGGAGACGCTTCAATTCTACTAAGCATTCCCAACTTCTCTGGAAATCCCCAGAATGCTACTTGTTATTCTCAACTACTGTATCTTTCCAAAGGGAAGTGAAAATATTTATATCAAAGAACTTGGTCTACCACATGTCAGTGTTTACTTGGTCGATTCAAAGGTTAAATTGACCACCATCCATTCAACTACATTTATTATGGCCTCACTCACTTATTGAGCCAATTTGGTGCATATTTATTCATCTTCTTCTCCTCCACTCCTATAAATGGGAGTTCATTTGAGAATTTCTTCTCATTCCTTTCTTTCATCCCAATAGAGGAGTTCCTAATATTGGCTACCCCGTTCGACCTAATATTTATTAATTCAAATATTGATTAGGTCGACGGGATACCCAATGCCATGAGCTTTTCCAATATTCCTTAGCCTAATCCCTTTAGGTCGAATGTTGTAGCCAATTATGAATTCATTAGGTATCTAATGAATCTTTTTTATTTTCTTCCCATGTTTCCTTTGTTTCCACCCCAGGTACCATTTGTTTCTTCCCCAAGTACACCAATTCGATTATGGGGATGACTTGTTCATTTACTCATAGGCGAAGAAGAAAGGGGAAGAGAAGAGAAAGCAACAGAAGAAGGATTATCCTCTGAAGACTTAGGAGTCTTTTTATTGATCTTTTACATTATGTATTTTTCTTTTTGGGTACCTTTATAATTGTAGTAAAAAAGTTAATAAAACTTACTATTTTTGTTTAACGAATTCTTTACTTTGTTTCTTTTTTTCGAATTCTACGCAATACTTCAAAGATTTTCTTTATTTCAATATCGTTATATACCTTATTCGAAGGTTTCTGTATACCAACAACTAGAGAATCAAGTATGTAATGTAATACTTCAACAAACCAAATCTATTTTTCAAATAACATACTTCTATATCATCACCTAATATTGCATTGTAGTAAGGAAACAAGATTATTGAAAACTCTTATAGTAGTGAAAATATTATTATACATTTCAGTTTTCAATACATATATGGCACTTTGACTCAAGACCATTAAAATAACAGAGAGGAGAACTTCATGGCTATGATGAAACATGACTCTGTTTTATTTATTTGACTCAAAAGTAGAATTGCAGATAATGGGGCTAGCTATTTTAAACAAAATTAAGATATCACTAGTGCCCAGCACCCGGGCTGGGATTAGAAGATGCAAGAACTCTTTCATTGTTGGTAAGATGAGCTACGAGCCTTAAGCTTCCACCGCCATGAATGGGAATGGGATAATTAACAACCTCACCCTTCAAAGAGTGCACCATTTGTGTCTCCATTTTGAGAATCTTTCGAGCATCTAAAGAGTATGGTAAGGAACAGCAAACCAAAACAACTAGACTAGTGATGAGTAAAACAGAATTCAAGCGAGCCATATGTATAATTAAAACACTGAAAAAAGAAGGTAAGGTATTTTTTTTGTGTTTGTGACTTTGTGATATGCTGAAAAAAAGAATGGTATGTGCTATTTATAGGATTTTGACTATCATATAACTCCTCTCATATAAGTGTGAGAGAGAGAGAAAAAGAGACAACAATAATTTCATTAAAATAGAACTCATCATTATTTGTCTAGGGTCAAACTAAACTTGTTTTTACATATGTTTTTTGCCCCAACATGAGAAACTTATTTATCAATTATCCACATTTAGATGTTTGAAAGAGAGGAAGAGAGAGACGTGAATATTACGCTATCAGCCAAATGCATGTAGGCATAAATGAATTCATAGTACCATAAGAATATATGAAATGTGCGTGTCCTAAAATTCCTTGTAGATGTTGGGTTAGGTACACATGAACTTAATTGGTCGCTGGTTTTGGTTTCTAATATAATATGATATTGAGACACTTAATCTTACTTGTTTGCTCCAAACTCCTTGGAGTTTCTTGTAAAGCTGAATATTCTTCATCACAAGGCATTGTATTTGTACGTTTTGATATATTTTCCATTAATTGAGAGTTCACTCTTGCGTTGTTCATTGGCCAAATAGTTCATATTATTGCCGCCATTTTGACATTCCATAGTGGTCCTATTCAATTCTCACATAGCCATAATTATATTTGGCCATGAATGAAGGTCAATTTCCTTTGACGTGAAATGATGGATGGCTAAATTAGTAGTTCCACCACATTGCTTTGGAAACTGGTACAAAATATATTGTGAGCTATTTTGCCCACTGTTTCTTAGGGGACAAGTAGGAATAAATGGAGAGGTGGGGACAGAAATGGCCGAGAAAATAGGCCAACTTCTCTAGTACGGTTAGAATAAAGAGTTTTGGCTCAGTTAGCAATACACATCGAGATTGTGGGAAGGATTCTAGGATTTTATCCCTACTAAATACACTTTAGGTGAGGAAATTTAATTGTGATATTTAAACCTGAAACAGAATTGTCCCGATAATAAGAGATACATGTCAAAAAAACTTCTCTAATCTTGGTGTAGGACTGAATAGGAACAAGTCGTGTATTTCGTCCTAAATTATTTTGAAAACATAAAATACATTTTAAATGAGATACGTGTGTATTGCAAATGAGAATGTGAAAAAAATGGGGAAATACAATAAAAAAATACAGAATAATGGCTACGAAAGCAACGTGTATCAGTCGCGCCTCAATAAAAACCTTTTGAATTTTATCTAGAAAAGGAAATGATATGAATCAAGGAATCAATGGCAAATGAATGTCATTATCTCATCATATATATCATTAACACTCATTAGAGGAGCTGACCCAAAAAAAAAAACACTCATTAGAGGAGAAAAAAATAGAGAATAGAAAAATATAGAACATAAATAGAAATAAAATAGAGATAAATTTGTAAATTATTTAGCTTGCGAGAAATAAAGATAAAATAGAAGAGAAATAGTTGGTAGTTGTTTAGTTAAATAGAGAATAATAAAAAAAATTACACTTTTTTTAATATTTTATAAAAATGATTTTTTGTAAGTCAAAAATGGATTATGGTGCTCAAAATAGACTTTTATTAACAATTATCGATTCGAATGTCAATGTATAAAATGATAATACGAAAGCAAGTAGCCACCAATCACGTTGATTGAGTTTTAATTAGCTTTGAATTCTTTTGTTAAATGGTTGCCAACAGAACAATGTTTACCAACTATAAAAGGAGGTCACAAACATATCCAATTTCTTCTCTCATTATTTTCCCAACTCATATCTCTTCTCTCCTCCTCTGTCCTCACAATCGTTTGTGTGGCTCCATTGTGTTACTAGCTAGCCTTGCGTGCACCGAAATTTTACTTTAAGGGTGTGTTTGTGAGTATAGAGAAGAGGGAAAGTTAAGGATTGGAAAGAAAAGGGAGGGAAATAAGAGAAGAGAAAGACTTTGTAAATTAAAATACTTAAACTTACAAATATAAAGAGGGGAACGACTTCCAATAAACCCTTCCTTTCCATCCATTCCCCTCCAAAATTCAACTCACAAACATATATATCCTAAAAGAAGTGACCATATATCATGACACAACAATATCATCATCATTTCTTCTAATAATCTGTTCTTCAATCTATTAAAAATAGAATTTGAGCTTAATTTGGCTTAATAATCAGTTTAGTAGATTCAATTTGTCAAATATTGTAAGGGATTTTAATGAAGGGGAGGGGGAGTTGAGGTGACATGGTATTTTATATATCTTGTTTATTTGGTTCGAGAAGGATATCCTTATACTTTTATAACATCTAATTTTATTAATATGAATTGGAAAATATTTAAGTATTTTTTATTGTTTTATTTTAAATCTCCTCCCCTCCAAGTTGGGAGACAAAATGCTATTAGAAACGATTTTGACCGGTCCGGATCCTCTCAAATACCGGAGGGTGGTCCTATTTTGACCCCCTCCCCTCCTAAAAAATTGAACCAAACATAACAATTCTTTTAAAATCCCTCATTTTCTTCCATCCTCTTTATATTTGGGCAAATAGTACATTCTTATTATTTTTTATTGAATGGAGGCATAAATGCCAAAATTACATAGGAACAAGTCGTGTATTTCGTCCTAAATTATTTTGAAGACATAAAATAGATTTTAAATGAGATACGTGTGTATTGCAAATGAGAATGTGAAAAAAATGGGAAAATGCAATAAAAAAATACAGGATAATGGTTATAGGAGGTTAAAAAGTCTTTTAAAAAATTAAAAATACAAATTCTAATAATTAAATATTGTCCCGTAATTGTAAAAATACTAAAATCATTTAAGAAAGTTAAAAGAAATTAATTAAATAATAAAAGAAGATACTAAAATCATCTCTCACCATAGGGTAGCGTAGAATTTCCGTTAATAAAATCAATTCATGGTAGGGGTCACCAATACATACATGACATATATACTGTGAAATGACTTCATGGTCAGCGGCACTTTTGAAGTGCGAGTGTCACATATTATTGATTACTCCTGTTATACAATTTCTTCAAGAAAGATTGTTAAGGAGATGACAAAAGCAAAGGCCACAAATTGCAAGCAACTAGTAAGTGATCAATGAGGGAGATTAGTCAATCGGACGTTACTTTAAAAGGTAAGACTATTTAATATCATATATTGTGGAAGTTTGCTTGCATTTGGAAAGGGACATGCATGATAGTATCCTGTTGCTTATCGGGTTCATGCACCTATCAAAACTTTGAAATGGTAATGTGAAATTCTGTTCATACAATTTAATTTGTATGAACTGAGATTCAAGTTCTTTAAAGGTAGGAAGTTCTTCGTTTTTTTCTTAGCCACTAAGCTAGGTCAACTCTTCTAGTTACTCAATACTTTGGGAAACATTCACTCGACTTGCCTACAAAGTATAAAAATTAATGTTAACCAGTTAACAAACTGGCTATAACCGATCAAATAATGCTCACTCATCATGGTGAAACGGGATCATCCTCTTTCACCCTAGAATTAATCCCCCGATGAAAAACGATATTGGGCTCTGGTGTAACAAGGCATAGGCTTTTACTGGTGCAAGACCAGAATAAATTGTTAGGCTCTGGGATTGACTACATTAAATATAGCAACACGTATTAAAGTAGACTTATTAGAGCTAAATCTACCACCAGTGTAGCACAATAATAAGTAAAGGGTAGAAAAAGAAACATCAAAATATTTTACGTGGAAAACCCTCTAATAATATATATAATAGGAAAAACCACAAGACAAACTCTAAAAAATATTCCGCTATATTTAAGGATAGCAATAATATTCTTTCCACACTTTCTTGTACAAGAGATACAAATATAGTGTTTCCTAGTGAGACCCACTCCTATTCAAATACTACAACTTTGTAGTATCAAGAAGTAATAGAGATAATATCAAAAACTAAATTCGGTGTATTTTTTACATACACACTCACATTTTGGGATTTACTCTCACTCTATTTTTTTTCTCACTTACTTGCTTAGATGCTTACGGTTTGTTGAGACGTCTATTTAAAAAGGTTGGGAAACCATGTTCCCGTGTCTGTACTACTCCTTTATCGACAATTCATCCCCTGTATAATTTGCGGCCACTATGCAATTTGTTGCTGCTTCTTCACATTCACATGGTGGTGCATGTCTTATCTTTCAATTATACTTGACACATATGGCCGATGCTACATAAAATACTACTTAGATTACAGATGCATGATTGGTTAACTTCCAAATGTATCATTTGAGGCATTTTTTGTGGCACACCTGATAGTTGAGATTTTATTTTACTGATTAAATAAAGAAATTTTAAAAGTGATGAAAATATGGAAAATTTTCAAAAAGTATTTAAATGATATTTGCAACAGAATAATAAAAGTGAGTTGAAGTAAAGACAGAAATATGCACACACACACACACATATATATATATATAGAAGATACATGTACAAAATAAAACCCCTCAACTATAGGCAGATGTGGTCACTCTGGTCCAGGTCATCATACTGCTCTGAGCTCCATCTTTGTGCCTAATAACTATTTAAAAGAGAATGCCAATCGATAGGGACTCTAATCTAGTAGAATTCCCCGTCTCAGCCACTATAGTGACAGTCTTATTCTATATATCTACCGCTCTCCATCACTGAAGTAGACAATCCTTACTTCCTCTACCATCTTCTATCAAATATGTTTAATCATGCATACAAACAAAAAGGGCAATATATTGATCTCACTCAAAGTGCAGGGAAAATCTAAGCATTAGAATACAATTACGGAAGACAACAGTCACTCCGTATGGCATACAAAAATATAAACAGTTAACAGACAATCAACATATATTTATTTCAGTAATCCTAACTCGTCCGTAATTTAAGAAAATTATATTTTCCCTAAGGTAACTCATCATATTACATATAACAGGTGCATAAATTCATTATAAAGTGCACTTAAAACTGCACCGTGATGTACTCAACCGTCTTGATGATCCCCAAGATCGTCTAATCAGGCACGCCAAGCCTTAACCACTCACCACGATCTGGAGAGACCACCCCCAGCCATTGTGACTGATGAACTGACTCCGCTCCTATGCCTTTCCCGGTCGTCCCTACCTATCTCACACCGCACCAGGTGTATGCTACCTCCTAACTCTCAAACCGTCACAACTGAAACCACTTTTGGGAGTTACCCTCACGTTTCTAAAAGGAAATGTATTATACATATGATGACTATAATCACAAATATTATATACACAACTTAAAGTCTCCCAGCCTTTATGAGTGTTCATTTCTTCCACAAAATATTAACATCCAATTCCATATCCTTTAAGGCCATTAGTGTTCTCACTTTTTCAGGCCCGATATTTGAAGAACAAAACTTATTAATTTTGGAAAAAATTTTATTCAAAAGAATATCTTTGAAGAAATAAGTACTTACACCCACAAAAAATCCTTTACTTAATTTAAAAGCATCTTTTTCTTTCTTTTCTCCTCTTCTTCTTTCTCATTTTCCTCAAGGGCAGTTGCAATAGCAACTACCTTTCGCATTGAAGGATCAGGGTAGCTCTCAGCAAGTGGTTGAATGTTAAGTACAACTTTTGCGTATAAGGAAAGTGCCACACCCTCCATAGCAAGACCTTGTTGGTTGTTTACCTGTCTCTCTGATGTTGAGGTGGGCAAAGTTCCAATAGGAACAGTCTCTTCAGAAGTCTTTTGAAGTCCTTCATATTGCCCTAGGGCATCCTTCTGATCGAACTACTTCAGACGATCTGAGTTATGCAGATGGATTTATAACTTGGTCGTTCTGAAGATCCAAATCTTCGGTATTCTTCAATTGTGACTTCACCACTGTAGACTTCAACTTTGGCTTCATATTCCTAAGTCTTTTGGCAAGAGCAAGATTTTCTGAAGTAGCATTTTCTTGCTCAAACTTCTTTCTTCCTGGGTCACCATGTAACTCATTCTCTAGGATGTCTAAGGATGTTCTCCCAATTGTTGAAGCCTTCATGTTTGCAAAACCCACCTTAATGGTAGGCTTTGGTTCAGGAGCAACAACAGAAATTCCCAATTGCCATTATGTTCTCCACAGAATAGTACCCTGGTGCTTTGTGCATGGGGAGCTTGTGAACATCCACCATGAAGTGTTGTAGAATAGCAATGATCAAGGTTGTATGAGTCAAGCTACTAGTAGAATCATTGATTCTCTTCATCATATTGGACAAAAGCAGCTTAGGTAGATTAATAGCTTCCTTCTTCAGCAGGTTGTTGATAAGTGAAAATTAGTTGATAAATTAGAACACTTTTTAGTTCACTTATCAAGGATAAAATGGTAATTTTGCCCCAGTTTAATCCCTTTTTATTAAATATTAGATAAATTGTATTTATTAGTCTTAGATTTGAATTTGATGCTATTTTGATAGAAATATTGCTGATTTTTGCAGGATATTGCAAAGATTTGATTTGAAGGAAAGATAACATTAAATGAGGGAGATATCTGCAAGATTTGAGTTTGATTGAAGACATTTAATAAAGATTTGAAGACGATTTGAGGCAATTAATGAGGAGATCACTGCCAATCAATCAAGGATTCTGCAGACAAGCTTCCCAAATAAATCAAAGATGTTCAATAAATGCAAGGATTTTATCAAGAAAAGGGAAACAAGGAAAGACAAATCTGCCAAAACCAGTCTCGGGGAGAGATCAAGATTAAAAAGAGAAAGTTGGAGCTGCAGGAAGCTACCTGCGCTACAGCGCAGGGTGAAGCGCAGCCTCTCTGGATCCTGCGCTCCAGCCTGCGCTGTAGCGCAGCTTGGAGCGCAGGTTACGCTGATTTGTTCCCTGTTGCCGTTTTTAGATAGATTTCTCCCCAATTTCCTTTGTCTTTCCTTAGTCTATAAATAGGAACCTCTTGCACCAAATCCGGTGTGCACGATTATTGTAATTCAATCATATTTCAGTGATAATGCACCAGAGCTAATTTTAGAGTAGGAGAGGAGGAGCGCTTCACAAGGATTGAAGATGGTGACAACATCTTCGGTGGTTTGTATGGCTACCTTGTGTAGTTAACTCTCCATTAGGATTGGATGTAATTGATTCTATCCCCAAGTGTATGTAAACTCTATATTATTATTTCCTGAGCTCTATGTCTATAATATTGGTAATCTTATTCTGTACTTAATTCCTAACTTTCGCGCTTGCGCCGGAGTTATAGGCTAGTTTCGACTAGGATTGAGGATGGGGGAGCGGATTCTGAAGAAACCCATTCTCTGAGTGAATAAGAGGACTCGGTAGCCAGTGAACCGAAACATGGGCGTTTCTAGTGATTGATGGGTAGTGTGAGTACTCTAATGAAGGGCGTCTACAGGATAGGCATGGTTATTAAATTACCGATAGCAAAGAATTAGTTGATTGTCAATCCAGGAAGCGAGACGTGGATGCATTCTAATTAGTGATAGGTAGTGACAGTACTCTAGCGAAGGTGCGTCTAATGTGGTAGGCCTCGTTTATCAATTAGTTCTTTTACAAATGGAATAAAAGAGAGCAAAATAAGCCGAGGGTAAGTCTGTCGCCTGGGAGAGCCTGCATAGATTACCTTTGAGTGTGTGAGGACGCTGGTAACTCGGGGTCTTAGCAATATAGTTTGTCTACAGTATTATAGAGTAAACCTACAATAATAGATAGTTTTTACATGCACAAAGGGTGTGATGATATGAAGTCCAATCCTAATCCAAGTAAAGTGTCTCTAACTCTTCCTTTCTAATTCCATTGATTATTAATTTGCTATTTACAATTTCCGCAACAATACTCTCTAAACCGTTGTTCTCCTTGATAATTAGATCACAAGTTTACGTGAATTGACCGTTCCCTGTGGATACGATACTCTTCTTACTATTATACTACTGGATTTTTGGTTCGCTTGCCAGAAACCCATCAGTTGATGATACAAAATCTTTCCATTTCAGAGACGTGATCTTTGCTACCCATCTTGGGTATCATAGTTATGAAGAGGATTGCATGGAGAATAATAGATTTGTGAAGCATGGCCTGAGACTTGATGCACTTGGGATTCTCAAAACCATAGAGCATAGAGTTGAACTTATTCTTCCCCCTGTGACTCTTCTCCCAATCACTGTAAAAAGCTAATCCATATGTTGTTGTTCCAGCGACGATGGGGAGGATCTTGTCATCTACAAACACCTCATTCTTCATTACTCTACTAGTAATGGATTTGTACCCTGTGGAATCTAGGGTTAATAACTATCTTGGCGTTCTTCCAGAACTCCACCACCTTTGGTTCAGACCACTCACCATCTATGTTACTGAAGAACTCCACCCATCCAGCAGCTGCAAACTCTGGATACAGGTCAACACCAATGTCTCTCAGACTTGGTAGGTTCACTGCCTTGCTTTTCACTTTGTTGCCACCTGCAGACTTGTTTGATGCCATTGAAGAAAAGAAGGTGAAAGCTCAAACTTGCAGGAAATGAGTAATGATCCCCTAGAATGTTTCTTTTTCCAAATATTTAGCTTCACAGATAGCTTGACAGTTACGACATGGTTGCACAGACCTTGGGTAACGTGTGAAGTGCAAAGGTCCACTTTTGAAAAGGTGAATGTTAACCGTATCAGATTTCCACATTATTTAGATAGGTGAGACTTCAGAACATCACACAAATTTCAGACACATGCATTTAGACAGGTAGTTCAGATCATGCATTTCAGATAGTCATGCAGACATGCAATTGAGATAGGTCATTTTTCAGAAAGTTCGTTAATGTTCAGATGACTTCTTATGAACTTAAATCTATCTTCAGCTAGGGTTTTTGTGAATATATCAACCCATTGATGGTCTGTGTCAATGAACTTAATATAAAAAATATCTTTCTGAACATAGTCTCTAATGAAATGATGCTTGATCTCAATATGTTTTGCCCTAGAATGTTTGATGGGATTCTTAGACAGATTTATAGCACTTGTATTATCACACATAACAGGTATACAATGCTCAGAGATAGAGTAAGATATAGTAATGAACCAATCATTTCTCTATACATAGTTTGGTCAATAGGTTCTTCTCCTTCATCTTTGCTTAAGATTGCAGAAGGATGCATTGGAGTTGACATAGGCTTGCAATCATTTATGTTGAACTTCTTAAGCATCTCTTTTGTATACTTTTCCTGATGGATCCATATACAATCAGAATCTTGCTTAATCTGAAGTCCTGGGAAGAATTTTAATTCTCCCATCATGCTCATTTCAAACTCAGATTGCATAAACTTAGAAAACTCTTTGCATAAAGAAGAATTTGTTGAACCAAATATAATGCCATCAACATATATCTAGACTAGGATGAAGTCTTTGTTAGCAAATTTTCTAAAAAGGGTTGTGTCAACCTTTCCTATTTCAAAATCATTTTTTATAATAAAACTACTCAATCCGTTATACCAAGCTCTTGGAGCTTGTTTCAGACCATAGAGAGCCTTTTTCAATTTAAAAACATGATTTGGAAAGGCAACATCTTCAAAACCAGGAGGTTGGCTAACAAATACTTCTTCCTCAGTGATTCCATCAAGGAAAGTACTTTTAACATCCATTTGATATAGTTTGATGTTATTAATTGCTGCATAGGAGAGGGAAATCCTAATGGCTTCAAGCCTAACTATAGGAGCAAAGGTTTCAGTAAAATCAATACCTTCTTGCTGATTGTAGTCTTGTGCAACAAGTCTTGCTTTGTTTCTGAAAACCTTTCCATCTTCATCCAGCTTGTTTCTAAACACCAATTTGGTTCCCATAATAGTTTTCCCATGGGGTTTAGGAACTAGAGTCCAGACATCACTCCTAGAAAATTGTTTCAGCTCTTCTTGCATGGCTAAGATCCACCCTTCATCATGCAGAGCTTCATAAATTTTCTTAGGCTCAATTTCAGATAGCAGTGAAAGATTGTTGACTTCTCTAAGTCTTGATCTTGTTCCACTTGGACAATCTTTTATGCACTTTCTGAATAACCGAATCCCAAGTCTTCTTTCTCCTGGGATTTCCACCGATTGGCAAGCCCAAATTACAAAGGAAACTGTCCTTACTTTACAATTAAGAAACTGTGACATCAACCCCAATCAATCTTCATCAACATTAACCCCAATTAGCTTACTTTTATGAAAATTCACTTTAAGACCAGCTACCACTTCAAATAACTGAAAAATTACTTCTATCAACCAGACATTTTTCATAGAAGCATCTCCTAGGATAATTGTATCATCAGCAAACTGCAAGTGTGAGATAGGTACCTGATCATGACCTGTCACATAAGGATTAAATAACTGGGAACACACTGCCTTACACATCAAAGAATTTAGTGCTTCAGCTACAATTAAAAACAAGAAAGGTGCAAGAGGATCCCCTTGTCTCAAACCATGTCCAACACCAAACTCACCAGTAGGGCTTCCATTAACATGAACAGAAACTATCGCAGTACATAAACATTCAGATATCCAATTCACCCATTTCATAGGAAACCCCATCCTTCCCATAACATACCGTAAAAACTGCCAATTGACTGAATCATACGCCTTTTCAAAGTCGACTTTAAACAAAAGTCAGCTCCTTCTTTTCCTCTTAGCTTCCTCAATAATTTCATTAACAACCATGATGCTATCATAAATATACCTCCCCTTACAAAAGCAGATTGACATTCCGAAATCACACTACCAATCACCTTAGACAATCTATTAGCCAATACTTTTGAAACAACCTTATACATACAACCTATAAGAGAGATAGGTCTAAGATCTTCCACCTTCTGAGGATTGTCTACCTTTGAGACTAAAACAATAAATGAGCTATTAGACCCCTTCACCAATTTCCCATTTACATGAAACTCATTCATAAAAGCTAAGAATTCCACTTTCAAAATGTCCCAGAAATCCTTGATGAAATTAAAATTAAATCCATCTGGACCAAGACTTTTTGTGCCACCACATTCCCACATCGCCTCTTTCACCTCCACCTCAGTAAAAGGTTGAATCAAACAATTAGAATCTTCATTTGATATAGATTTAAAAGTCACACCATCAAGAAGCGGTCGCTGACTATATTGTTCGCTGAAATGCGACTCAAAAAAGGCTTGCACTGCTGACTTTATAGATATTGGCTCAGAATAACACATTATTTACCTTCAAACTTCTAATTCCATTCCTTAATCTTCGTTGTTAATGCATGCATGAAAATACCTAGAATTAGCATCACCTTCCTTTAACCATTTCAGTTTAGATTTCTGAAAGAGTAAGTTATCCTTCAAAGAAAAGTAGTGAAAAAATTTTGATTTCCACTCCTTCCTTAATAAAACGTCTTCCTCCGATAAAATAACACCTTCTCCCTTCAAATCTAGTGCATGCAATTGATCCCTAGCGGCAGATATTTTAACATCCAACTCCCCAAACACATCCATGTTCCAGTCACGCAACATATTTTTTAAAGATTTCAATTTTTCCTTTAGAACAAATGTTACCCATCCTACAACATTTATAGATCGCCACTTTTCAACAACAAAATCATGATACCCTGCATGAAATTTCCAACAATCAAGAACCTTAACTGGTTTTGGGCCCCAATTGATATTATATTGTTCCAGCAATAAAGGACAATGATCTGAGGTGCCTCTTTTTAAGGCCCACTGCGAAAGAGATGACCAATGTGACCACCAATCTAAAGAAAGTAGGAATTTGTCCAATCTACTCATGCGCCTCCCTTTTGCTTTGTACCAAGTGTATTTCCTTCCTATTAAAGGAAGGTCAAGCAATTCAGCATCTTCAATGAATGAAGCAAAGCAACGCATATCCTCTGCCCTCCAATAGCTTGCAACACCTTTTCTTTCTGAATCCGACTTAACAAAATTAAAATCCCCACAAATACACCACAACTCACCTCCACTACTTGCCTTCACCTCCAAAAGTCGCTTCCACAACTCCTTTTTACCAACCACATCACGCGGGGCATATACATTAACAATACAACAATAAATCTTATCCACCCCCACCACCCACAAACCCCGATAAAATTAGTATCAGAAAATGTTTCATGCAAAGAAAAAATATCTTTCCTCCACATTGACAACAATCCCCCAAACATTCCTACTGATGGCACAAAGGCCCAATCAAACTCCTCACCTCCACATAAAGAAGCACATAATCTATTATCAATAGATTCTTTCTTAGTCTCTTGGATATAAATGAACTCTACCTTTTCTGACAGCAATAAATTTTTAATCTCCAGCTTCTTTACCCTTCCATCTAGGCCCCTTATATTTAAAGATGCAATTATCATTCAAACCAAACAACTCCTATTCTAATTAAAAGGTCACTATTCACACCCTTACACCGTCCAATCTTCCAATAGCAACCCTATCCCTCTCTTCTAATTCTGCCAATTTATTAATTAACATGTCATCATTATCAACACCTGATACTCCTAAAAGCCTTCCAAACTGCCAAACTTGTTCAGCAATTTTACTAGATTTTTTTATGTAAAATAGCGTTCATTTTAGAGCAATCCAAAGTAGGAACACTTACCAGATCAGGAAAGTGTATTTTCTTTCTCGGCCTTCCCCTCCTTCTCTTTAGTGGAGCGGTGCAAACATCCTGATTGTTGTTCACAAGTTGCATACTTGATAACACTGGCACATCAAATGGCTCACGTTCGGACAACATTTCTAAAATTTCCTCTGCATATTACTTCTCTAGGACCACACGTTGGGGATTCACATTGATAGTGTAGGAACACAGGGAAACACTAGAAGGGGGTTGAATAGTGTTTCTAAATATTTTAAGAAGCTTTTCGAAAACAGGTTTACAAAACAGACTTTCAGACAGGTTGCTAGAGGGTTGTCTGAAGTTTTTCAGATAGCTGTCTGAAGTTGGTTTCAGACGACCTTAAAATGGTTCTAAAAGAAGTTTCTTCCTTTTTAAAATATTAGATTAAATATTCAGTCCCCTTGATTAGCGTAAAACTGAAATGACAAAGATAAGGGAAAGAGAAACTTAGCCACAGAATTTATCCTGGTTCACTCACTACCACTTGTGAGCTACGTCCAGTCCCAATGCCAACTAGCACTTGGATTTTCTCTTAATCTTGCAAGATTACAAGTATTCTTTTCTATCAAGCCTCTTCAGGCTCTACAACCAAGTATTCTTTTACAAACAAGCCTCTCCAGGCTCAACAACACAAGTATTCTTTTTCAGACAAGCCTCTCCAGGCTCAACAACAATTACAGTTGAATGGAAAGTGCTTAAGCTCACAAACTATGACAGTTTTGAGACTTAAACAAATACAAATGTACAAAGAAAAACTGAGGTATGCTCAGGATAAATAACTTTGTTTGTACAAAAATGTATGAAATAAATCAGAGTGTTGCAGCAAAAATCTTGCAGAGTTTTTGTTCTTTTTCAATTCTTCTCTCTCTGCAGGTCTTCAAATGAGGGGGTATTTATACCCAAATGATTGGCCCGTTGAAGACTCTCATGCTTGTGAAATCCATGCTAGCCGTTGTGAGACAGCTGCTGCAGTACAGAATATTCTCTGACATATTCTGATATTCCCTGACAAATTCTGATACTTTTACAAGGTTTGCTCCTGCCAAAAAGGTGCTCTTTGTTGCTGCTGCAATTGCTGCGTAGCAGAGGACACGTTGTGACAGAGAACGTGCTTGAATTGCATTGCACAGGTGCCAGCTGTTTGTAGCAGAGAACGTGCGTGAAAAACGAGCAGAGGTACAAGGATTGTCACAGCTTCAGACAAGAGATGCCACGTCATCAAATGCTTTCAGACGGCTTTGATGCTTCAGACGGGTTGATCATCTTCAGACAACATCAGCTTCTTCAGACGGATCCAACACTTAGTCTTATATAATAGGCTTCTTGCTGAAAATCATAGATAAACAATTAGACAATTGTATTTATGAGAAACAACTTAAGTTGAATTTGTTGATCATTAAAACTTAGAGAAATTTCAGTCTTTAAAACATCATAAACCTCTTTATGATATTTTTGAGACTCAACATTTTCCCCCTTTTTAATGATGACAAATTTAACTTAAATTGTGCAAAAATTGACATATAAAGATTAGCTCCCCCTAAGACAATTGTATCCTTTTACTGATACATGTTAGGATAAAATGTTGCTTTTCTTTCACAAGATTAGACATCTTTGATCTTTTCCAGTACTCCCCCTGAATCCTGTAATCACTCCAGATTTTTGGTAGAATTTAATACTCCCCCTTTTGTCATCAATCAAAAGGGAGCCACAGAGCAATAACAGCAACAGTGCAATCATGCAGGCAGGGTAATACAGGAAAGAAGATAAAACAATTATCAGAGCAACACATGAGATAACCAAAAACTGATTGGATTAAAAATGTAAGGATGTGAAAATAACAATCAGACACTTTGTAGAAATTAACATGAACAAAAGACATAGGCAGATAATCAGTCCTTCTTCTTCAGCAAAGCTTGAGACAGAAAGGAAATCAGTTCTTCCTTGGCCTTGTCTATGGCAGCTTCAATAGATGACTTCAACTCTTGTTGACCACTTCTTATCAGCTGTTGTTCATGGAGAATTTCTTCTTGATTCTGAATAACCTTTTGTGATTTCTTCTCTAAGACTTCACATCTCCTCTCAGATTCTTCACACCTCTTCTCAAGGGCCTTGACCTTGGATTTCAGCTTCTGGTTCTCTTCATACAGGTCAAGTTCAGACTCAACAAAGATGAGCTGAAGGTAGGGACATACAAATCTCAAAACTCCAAAACCAGGCTGCAAGCCATATTCTGAAGGATTGTAGACTGGACAGAAAAAGGTCCCAACATACTTCAGAAGCACCCAAGATTTATTGAATGAATCTGCCTGTGGGGGAAAGTGATCTCTTAAGAAATGGTACTGAACATTTGTGGAATGTCCAACACCCATTGCAGACTCAACATCAGGACCACTACACCCAGAAGAAGACCCAGCATCTTCTCTGATCTGCCAATAAGAATCCCACATCCAATTTTCAAGCAAGTGATTCAAGCCTCCTCCTTCTGAGATGATGAACTCATGTAGACCTTCCCATTCTGAAGCAATCATGGCTTCAGACAGGGGTGCTGATACAGAGTAGATCTTAGGACCCTTGTATTTCTCATCTTGTCCTTCCTTGAGGGGATACCTAGGAACAATCCTATCAGGTTTCACCAAGATTTTGGTTGAAGGCCTGATTGAACTTGTTCTAGGGGGCCTGTAGCCCATCATTCCAATTCCTCTAGCCAAGCCTCTTTGGAATAACTCAGCTTCAGTGTTCAGCTTCCTTACCATGAGCCATTCCTCATTGCTCAGCTTCCATGAGTCTTCAGAAAATGGGTTGATAAGATCCCATGTATGACCAGGAGGGACAACACCCTTCCTTATCTTCTCCAATCCATCAGCATCATTGGAGTATAAAGCTCTTTCATCAGTCACAGTCCTCTTAGTGAGACCATGATGTAGTGAGACAGCAGGGGCTGTTCTAAAGTGTTGCAACTCTTCAGACAGATGCTGGAATTTTGGCAAAGGGCAAGAGCCAAAGGAGGTTCTTGTCAGTTTCTTGCAAATGGCTGCTATCTCAGATGAAAGGTTGACTTGATGAACAGATGGAGGTGGTGAGGGTGGTAAAGGTGTAAGAGGTGGGGATGAGGATGGTGAGGATGGAGATGATGGTGTGGAAGATTGAGGTGAAGGTTGAGGTGGGAGTTGAGATAGCTGTATGTACTGAGGTGAGGGGGGTTTAGATGGTGAAGGTATGGGTTCAAGAACTTGGTTTTCTTGAATTGCAGGGGGTTCAGACAACAGTTTGTCTGATGGTATGATGGGTGTAGGTGATGAGGGTTTAGATGGTATGAAAGGTTCAGATGGAGATGTATTTATCTGTAAGGTTGGTAATGGTTGAGAAGGAGGTGGAGATGGTTGTTTTTCTGGTGAGGTGGGTTTTGATAAGGGTTGAGGTTGCTTTTCTGGTGATGAAGGAGGTGAGGGAGTTACATTATCAAATCTCACCTTGATCCTCTTGTAAGGTTTGGGAGCAGCAACTTCTTGAGCCTTAGCAGCTCTTTCTCTTTCTTCCCTTTCCTTGGCTTCCCTATCTTCCCTTTCTCTTTGCTCAGATGAAAGAGCCCTTCTTCTCTTGAAGTAATGATCAGCCTTTACAAATTTCTGATATCTTCCAGCAATATTTGCTTCTTCTAGTTGAGAAGCAATACTTCTGGTAACCCTAACTTCAGGCACTGTCTGAAGTAGTTTACCCTTCTTCCTTTTTCTTTGAGGTGCACTTGACCTCTTTCTTTTCTTTGTAGCCTCAGCAATGGCTGCTTGCTTGTCATCCTCAGCATAAGCAAGTTGTGAAGCTATTGCAAGAGCTCTGTCAGTCCTCTCTTACTCTTCCTTCTGTTCTAACTCCTCTTGCTCAATGGCAGTAGCCAAAGCAGCAACCTGAATCAATTCAGGGTCAGAAGGGCATGCAGCAAGTGGTTGAGCAGCAACTGCATCAGTATCCACAACTTCTTCAGCCTGTCCTTCCATTATAGAAGTAGGCTTTGAAGATTGTGCAGGTTCAGACACCTGACCCACAATTTCAGACAACCTTTGAGAAGGTTTCTGAACAGGTTCAGATGTTTGATTCTGCACAGATGCAGAAGCTATCTTAGCTGAGCTTCTCACGGGAAGCTTCTTCAGCTTAGGTTGAGGAGATTCCTTTGAAGACTTGAACTCATGTCTTCTGATATCACCCTTGAGTTCATTTTCCAGAATCTGCATTGTAGTATTCCTCCTCTGAGCTTTCTCCATCAGTAAGCTTTCTTTCACGGTGGGAGAGGGAGGCCTTGGAGTCAGCTTAATCTTCATGCTCTTCAGATTTGATTCACCAAACATAGGGATTGAGTGGTGATCATAGAGCTGGTGAACTGGAACTTTGAAGTGCAACAACACCTTGGTGATGATGGTGTTGTGAGGAAAACTCCCAGCAGAGTCTCTCAACCTCTTCTGAAGGTGGTACATGATGATATTTGGGAGGTTGATCTTATGCTTCTTCAGAAGGTGGATGAGACAGAATCTCTCCAGTTTAGACACATGGTTTCTGCTACCATTTTTAGGGATTACAGAGTTCCCTAAGATAGCATGCAGAACCCTAGCCTTGTCTGACATGTTCTTAGCATCCAAACTTGCAGGGGAAGAAGTTCCATACAAAAATTCTGTAAGTGCTTCTGACCTCCATTTCTTGATTCCCAGCCAGGTGAGAAGACAACACCTTCAGTCTTGACACCACATACGATGGCCAGGATGTCTTCATCAATAAAGATAGACGTACCAAGCACAGTAGCCTTGATGGTGGTGTAGATGGCTTGAGGGTTAGGGATTCCTCTGGCTGTGGCCCAGAAGTCAAGAATACTCTGCTCATGCCACTGTGAACGATTTCTGTTGAAATATTCAAGCCACCCAGCTGCTTGAAATTCTGCACAAAGGTCCATCCCCAGTGCTTCAAGATCTTCCAGAAAGACACCATTGGTCTTCACAATGTTATCAGCTCCAGACTTCTTAGGTGCCATTGTTGAAGGTTGGAAAGAACTTGAGAGAAAAATGCTTTCTTGAAGATGAAGAATAGCAAAGGTTCTGAGAGAGTAGAGAGCTATAACGTATCAAGGACTCACTGCCTTCTGTACTTATAGACCTCTGAGTTAATGATGGCACGAACTGGCTGCGCAGACATAGGGAATCGTGCGAAGTGGAAGAGACAAATTAAATGAAATTTAAACCGTCCCTTTATTGCCACGTCATTTGTTCATTTCAGACAAGTGATAGATTTCAGACATCCAGTTAATTTCAGACGACCAAAACTTCAGACAGGTCACATGTTTCAGATAGGCTGAAGTTTCAGACACATCATTTTTCATACACACTCAAAATGCATGAATGTTCAATTTATCTCTGATGAACTTAAATCTATCTTCAGTTAGAGGTTTTGTGAATATATCAGCCCATTGATGCTCTGTATCAATAAACTGAATATCAAAAACACCTTTCTGAACATAGTCTCTAATGAAATGATGTTTGATTTCTATATGTTTAGCCCTAGAATGTTGAATGGGATTTTTAGATAAATTAATGGCACTGGTATTATCACACAACACAGGTATAACAGATATTGCAATATTAAAATCTTCAAGTTGATACTTCACCCATAACAGTTGTGAGCAACAACTGGCTGCTGAGATGTATTCTGCTTCAGCTGTTGATAATGCAATTGTGCTTTGCCTTTTGCTTGACCAACTGATCATATTTTCTCCAAAGAAGTGACATCCACCACTGGTGCTTTTTCTTTCAACTCTGTCTCCAGCAAAATCAGCATCACAGTATCCTACTAACCTGCAATCCTTACTTTTCTTATAGCATAGACCAAGATTAGTAGTACCTTTAAGATATCTGAAAATTCTTTTACAGCTTTATAGTGAGTGATTCTTGGATCAGATTGAAATCTAGCACACAGGCACACACTGAACATGATGCCAGGCCTGCTTGTTGTTAGATACAATAATGAACCAATCATCACTCTATACAAAGTTTGATTCACTGGTTCTTCATTCTCATCTTTATTTAAAGATGCAGAAGGGTGCATTGGAGTTGTCATGGGTTTGCAATCACTTAGGTTGAACTTCTTAAGCATTTCCTTTGTATATTTCTCTTGATGGATCCATATACAATCAGAATCTTGCTTAATCTGAAGTCCAAGGAAAAACTTTAGTTCACCCATTAGGCTCATTTCAAATTCAGATTGCATTAACTCAGAAAACTCTTTGCACAATGAAGAATTAGTTGAACCAAAAATAATGTCATCAACATATATTTGGACAAGTATAAGATCCTTGTTAGACTGTTTTCTAAAAAGAGTTGTGTCAACTTTTCCTCTTTCAAAACCATTGGTTGCAAGAAAACTGCTCAGTCTGTCATACCAAGCTCTTGGGGCTCGTTTCAGACCATAGAGAGCTTTCTTAAGTTTAAAAACATGTTCAGGAAAAGATACATCTTCAAAACCAGGGGGTTGTCTAACAAAAACCTCTTCTTCAATGAAACCATTGAGGAAGGCACTTTTGACATCCATTTGATATAGTTTGTTGCCATTATTTACAGCATAAGATAAAGAATTCTAATTGCTTCTAACCTGGCGACTGGAGCGAAGGTTTCGGTGAAGTCAATACTTTCTTGCTGGTTATATCCTTGAGCTACTGGCCTTGCCTTATTTCTGATAACTTTTCCTTCTTCAGACAGCTTGTTTCTGAACACCCATTTGGTTCCAATAATTGTTTTCCCATGGGGTTTAGGAACAAGGGTCCAGACATCACTCCTAGCAAATTGATTTAGCTCCTCTTGCATGGCTAGGATCCATCCTTCATCATGCAGAGCTTCATCAATGTTCTTTGGCTCAATTTCAGACAGGAGAGCAAGAGAATTCAAATTTCTGAATTTTGATCTTGTCTTAACTCCTTCTGAAGTACTGCCAATGATTTGCTCTTTAGGATGATGTGACTTGTATCTCCAATCAGGTTTATGAGGAGGTATCACATCCGTCTAAGACTCAACATTTGTCTGAAGAGGTTCAGAAACAGCAGGAACTTCAGACAGTTGCTCATCCTTCAAGTTACTGTGATCATTCAGCTTCATACCTGCAAAATCATCCTCTAGATCTGATAGTTCCCTATCAGTCTCTTTGTTATCATTGAATTTTACATGAATAGTTTCTTCAACAGTTAAAGTTCTAGAGTTATACACTCTGCATGCTTTAGATGTTTCAGAATATCCAATGAAAAATCCATTATCAGACTTTGCATCAAATTTTCCAAGATCATCTTTGGTCTTAAGTATAAAACACTCACATCCAAAGGTGTGGAAATATGATATGTTGGGTTTTCTTCCTTTCCACAATTCATATGGAGTCTTTTTCAGAATTGGTCTTACCAATATTCTGTTTGAAGGTAACACGCTATGCTAACAGCTTCTGCCTAGAAGGTTCTTGGTAAGTTGCTTGAGTTGAGCATGGTCCTTGCCATCTCTTGCAAACTTCTGTTCTTTCTCTCAACAACCCCATTCTGTTGAGGTGTTCTTGCCACAGAGAAATTGTGTGAGATCCCATTCTCATCACAGAACAATTGGAAATTTGCATTCTCAAACTCCCCACCATGATCACTTCTTATGACAGAAATACAGAATCCTTTTTCATTCTGTACCTTCTTACAAAATATTGTGAAATTCTTAAAAGTCTCATCCTTGTTTCTAAGGAATATCACCCATGAGAATCTAGAATAGTCATCAACAATGACCAAACCATATTTCTTTCCACTAAGACTTTCTGTTCTAATAGGACCAAACAAGTCAATGTGTAAAAGTTCAAGTGGTCTGCTGGTTGAAACAACATCCTTACTCTTGAAAGAGTGTCTTGTTTGTTTCCCTTTCAGACAACTATCACACAAAATATCAGATTTGTATGAAAGCTTGGGTAATCTTTTAACAAGGTTGTATTTTGCTAATCTTGAGATTAATCTCAAGCTGGAATGCCCAAGTCTTTGATGCCAAATCTGTTTTTCATCTTCAACAGAAATGAAGCATTTTACATTTTGACTTGCTAGATCCTCTAGATCAATTTTATACACATTGCTGTGTCTCTTAGCAGTAAAAAGTGTTTAATCAGAGGAGTCTTTGACTATACATCCTTCCTTGGTAAAGGATACTACATAACCACTGTCACATAATTGACTTATGCTCAGTAAATTATGTTGTAGTCCTTCCACAAGAAGAACATTTTTAATGAGGGATGAAGGAATTATACCTATAGTCCCTATGCCAGTGATCTTCCCTTGCTGATTCCCACCAAAGGTGACCACTCCTTCTTCCTTAGGTCTAAGGTTTTGGAACAAAGACCTTTCTCCTGTCATGTGTCGCGAGCACCCACTGTCCAGGTACCATTTGTGGGGTCTCCTTTGTCCTGTTAAACACGTCTGCAACAGGAATGATCAAGTTTTTAGGTACCCATGTTCTTTTGGGTCCTGTTTTGTTAGCTTTGGGTCTTGCTTTTCTCTTGTGCTTGCACTGAATCACATTGTGTCCAGGCTTACCATAGTGAGAACACCCAGTAACCTTCTTTTTGCCTTTAGAAAAATTTAAGACAGTAGGAGGTTCAGACATGTTGTGATCAAAAAAACCTAGTCCACCTTTGTCAGAGGAATGTCTTTGATTTCCAAGCATTATGTTTAAATTTTTAGTTCTTTTGACAAACTTGGCTAAGTCATTTGTCAGTTCTACAATCTGTTTCTGAAGTTTTTTATTTTCTTCAGACACAGCTTGTGAACTATGGTTTTTAGTCTCAAGGACCTTTTCCTTGAGCATAATATGTTCTATTTCAAGAGACTCATATTTGTTACACATTTCTGTGTGAGCCTTGGATAGATTCTTATACTCTAGGAACAGTTCCTTGGAACTTTCCACCAGATCATCATACATTTCTTGCAAAGTAAGAGGGAATACCTCAGCTTCAGAGCTGTCTGAAGATGGTAGGCTTGCCATGAGGCACAGATTTGCCTCTTCTGAGGTGTCTTCCCCTTCTTCTGAAGTTGATTCATCCAGGTCCTCCCATGTTGCCATGAGACCTTTCTTTTTCTTGAAAAACTTCTTCTTCTTGAAGTTGTTTTTCTTCAGTTTTGGACACTCAACCTTCATGTGCCCTGGTTGCTTACACTCAAAACAAATAATTTTGTCAATTTGTATGTCTTTACCCGACTTACCTCCTTTTGAGGTTGAGGGTTGATTCTTTCTGAATCTTCCTCTGTTCTGCAGCATTCTCTTGATCTTCCTACTTAGAAGAGCAAGATCATCATCATCTTCTGAGCTATCTTCAGAGTCTTCATCTCCCTCTGAAGCTGCCTCAGCTTGCATAGCCTTGATGTTGCCATGCCTAGACTGTTTGGTCTTGGAGTTTAGGGCTAGAGATTTTCTCTTGTTGTCATCTTCTCCAAGCTCAAGCTCATGGACCTTAAGAGATCCCAACAGTTCTTCCACTCTAAGAGAGTTCAAATCTCTTGCCTCTTGAATGGCAGTAACTTTGGGTCTCCAGGACTTAGGCAAGCTCCTTAGGATTTTTCTGTTATTATCTCCAGAGTTGTATGTTCTGCCTAAGGACCTGAGTCCATTTGTTATGGTCTGAAACCTTCCAAACATTTGGTCAATGGTTTCAGATTCTTCCATCTTGAACATCTCATACTGATGTATGAGCATACTTATCTTGGATTGCTTGACAGTCTCAGTACCTTCATGGGCTGCTGCAAGAGTATCCCAAATCTCCTTGGCAGAGGTGCATCCATGAACCTTCTCATATTCTGATTTGTTCAAGGAACATATCAGATAGAGTTTGGCCTTAGCATTCATCTGGACTCTAGCCTTTTGCTCCAAAGTCCATTCAGTCTTAGGTATAGGCACATCATTTAGCATAGGCACATAGTCTCCATCAGTGACCACATCCCAAACATCAATGTTTGTGCTTTCAATGAACAGCTTCATTCTATCTCTCCAGTAGTGATAATCTTCTCCATTGAAAGCTGGAGGTCTTGTGATAGAGGCTCCTTCTGTGATGTATTGCCCGTTACTGTTTGAAGCTTCCATGTGGATCTTTCAGTCCTCAGACACTTGTTAGGTGTTTCAACCCTGAGTAGAGCTCTGGTACCAACTGTAGGAACACAGGGAAACACTAGAAGGGGGGTTGAATAGTGTTTCTAAATATTTTAAGAAGCTTTTCGAAAACAGATTTACAAAACAGACTTTCAGACAGGTTGCTAGAGGGTTGTCTGAAGTTTTTCAGATAGCTGTCTGAAGTTGGTTTCAGACGGCCTTAAAATGGTTCTAAAAGAAGAGACTTCCTTTTTAAAATATTAGATTAAATATTCAGTCCCCTTGATTAGCGTAAAACTGAAATGACAAAGATAAGGGAAAGAGAAACTTAGCCACAGATTTTATCCTGGTTCACTCACTACCACTTGTGAGCTACGTCCAGTCCCAATGCCAACTAGCACTTGGATTTTCTCTTAATCTTGCAAGATTACAAGTATTCTTTTCTATCAAGCCTCTTCAGGCTCTACAACCAAGTATTCTTTTACAAACAAGCCTCTCCAGGCTCGACAACACAAGTATTTTTTTTCAGACAAGCCTCTCCAGGCTCAACAACAATTACAGTTGAATGGAAAGTGCTTAAGCTCACAAACTATGACAGTTTTGAGACTTAAACAAATACAAATGTACAAAGAAAAACTGAGGTATGCTCAGGATAAATAACTTTGTTTGTACAAAAATGTATGAAATAAATCAGAGTGTTGCAGCAAAAATCTTGCAGAGTTTTTGTTCTTTTTCAATTCTTCTCTCTCTGCAGGTCTTTAAATGAGGGGGTATTTATACCCAAATGATTGGCCCGTTGAAGACTCTCATACTTGTGAAATCCATGCTAGCCGTTGTGAGACAGCTGCTGCAGTACAGGATATTCTCTGACATATTCTGATATTCCCTGACAAATTCTGATACTTTTACAAGGTTTGCTCCTGCCAAAAAGGTGTTCTTTGTTGCTACTGCAATTGCTGTGTAGCTGAGGACACGTTGTGACAGAGAACGTGCTTGAATTGCATTGCACAGGTGCCAGCTGTTTGTAGCAGAGAACGTGCGTGAAAAACGAGCAGAGGTACAAGGATTGTCACAGCTTCAGACAAGAGATGCCACGTCATCAAATGCTTTCAGACGGCTTTGATGCTTCAGACGGGTTGATCATCTTCAGACAGCATCAGCTTCTTCAGATGGATCCAACACTTAGTCTTATATAATAGGCTTCTTGCTGAAAATCATAGATAAACAATTAGACAATTGTATCTATGAAAAACAACTTAAGTTGAATTTGTTGATCATTAAAACTTAGAGAAATTTCAGTCTTTAAAACATCATAAACCTCTTTATGATATTTTTGAGACTCAACAGATAGACCCAACACACTGACTCAGCTCACATTGCAACATTAACTCCGCCGTTGTGAGGACACCTCTGCACTCTTTTCCCAATTCCATGAGACAATTGTAGTCTGCATCTAAGGTTGTAAATGAGCTGAACTATTCATGAACTATTTGAGCTCGACTCATTAAATGCTCGATAATGCTCGTTTGTTTAATTAAACAAACAAGTCAAAACTTTAAGTTGGACTCGATTATTTAATGAGCCAAGCCCAAGCTTTATAAGCTTGACATAAGAACTTGTGAACAGCTCGCTTATTGTATATATAATAATTAATTATTATCAATAATTAAACTGAAGTAAGTTTATTTCTAAAATAAATAATAAAATAATAATGTAAAATAATTACTCTATATATATTTATATATGAAAATAAGTATTGAAATATTTCTTATATTAAAAAAGAAGTTTTGTATTGAATTTCAAAAAATAAAATATTTTTAAATTTTTAACTATATATATATATATCATATATTAAGAATATATTTTTTTTTATATTATCATTTAATAGTAAAATATTTATTAAATACTAAATTCAAAAACTTTAAAAAAGATTTAAAGAAATTTTTCATAAAAGCAAAAACGATAAAGTTATAAATGAGCTAAACAAGTCAAGCCCAAGCTTTGTTTTTCTTTAACAAGCCAAGTTCAAGCTTTAAGTTTAGCTCGTTTAAATAAATGAATCAAGCTTGAGCCACCTATTTCTTTCACAAGCCAAGCCTGAGCTTCAGATATTTGGCTCGGCTCGGCTCATTTACAGCTCTATCTGCATCCTTATTCTTGGACAGGTGGCAGCCCACGACTTCTCCTTGAAAATGGGCTTCTCTGTGAACCAGCCCGATAAAATCATCAGGACGCATTGGAATATGACTAATAGATCCTACATTGACCGGACCCGGGCTAATAGACCGCATTGGATTGTGACTACCATTCTCACGCTCTGGCCCACTAGATGTCTCCTGTCCACTACAATTCTCTCGCGCTGGCCCACTAGATGTCTCCTCTCCAGCTTACCGGACCAGGGCGCTTCCTCCTTCTTTGCGTCCATTATGGGCTTCATTTTTCGTACAGCCCAATAGTGCCCAACATTTCAAGCTCACAAATATTGCGTGGATTACCAAAAATGTTGCGTGAGAACTCACAATCAGTGGCATTATCTCCGCCAAAGATATAGTTAATTTCATTTGTTTATGTCATATACATCATCATTTCGGTGAGATTTTATTAGTAGATCGGTTACATGTTTGTGATATTGGACAACCGGGGGGGGGGGGGGGGGGGGGGGTGGGTAATTAATACAGAACTTTCCTTTGATATCTCTAAATCATGCATAGAAATGAAAAAGATAAAAATATATATGTACGCAAACTTAAAATAAGACAAAACTACATAAAAAAACAGACAATCAAGTATTAGTAAGAAAAGATTAATTTTCTTATATATATATATATATGAGGAGGGATGAAATTACACCCCTATACATGAGGACGGATCAAATTACACTGGTATAAATTACACCAAATATCACACCGCTCAATAATTTTTTAATAGATCATAATTATATCAAGCAATCCACCATTGGATTGAAAGTTATTATCATATAGATCATACATATAAAATTTTTTGTTAATCCGGAATTATTTGATATGTCATTAAGATGTCTCAAGATTAACGTGATATATACATTTGAAATATATGAAAAATCCAACCATTTGATTATCAAGTTATTAGTGTCAAAATTTTACGAAATTTGACACAGATAACCATGATGGTGAATAAATATGATGCAACGGTCTAATTACTAAAAACATATCTGATTTGTACAAAAAAAACATATATTATATATATAAATATACACATTCATACTATTAAATATAAAATGTAATAAAAAATAATAATTAAGATAAAAGAAATGTAATTCATTTAATTTAATGATTTAACTTTTATTTAATATTTATTATCGAAAAAAATTTAGTCTCTTTAAGTGTTTTTTTATCAAAAAAAAATATTTGATGAATTTTATAACATAAATGTGTATAACTTAGATAAAATATATGATACATTTAATTTTTATTTAACATTTAAGAAAATGTTAACGAGTGTCTTTGGGGTACTGATTAAGCATTCATATACAAAAAATTTTTATTGAGATGTGCAACATTTAAAGTTATAATGCAATCAATATCGTAATTTATAATAAACAATCGATTTTTCTAACATGTGCAATGTTGCACAGTGTAATAAATCAAAATGGAAAAATTTTATTGGAAAATGTAGCATTTTATATTATCAATGCATTGAATGTTGTGATAGTTTTAATTTCCAATAAAATTTTTCTACTTTTGATTTATTAACCCGTACAACATTGCACAGGTTAAAACCAATAAAAAATTATGTGTGTGTGTGTGTATTATCAGAATTTGAAGAATATGAGAATAACTTTGATAAGATTGAATATATATATATATATGAGAAAAGGTATTTGCTAACAGAATTTACAAAACCAACCAACCAATATTGCACAGTTGTACAAAAGAATGAAATGAAAAAGATATTGAAAGATTTAGAGAATATTCAGTAAATCTTCATGATTGAGCAAATGATTGTCAGCTCCCTTCTAGGTTACGTGTGTCCTTTGCTTTTAATATCCCCCCGCAAGCTGGGGAGTATATATTCAAAACACCCAGCTTAGAAACAAGTGAATGAAACTGTTTAGGATTCAAGGCCTTTGTATAAATGTCTGCCAACTGACAACATGAAGTAATAGGAAGCAATCTGAGCAAGCCTTTTTGTGCCTTCTCTCTCACAATGTGGCAATCCTATTCAATTTATTTTGTCCTCTCATGGAAGATTGGATTTGCAGCTATATGCAGGGCATATTGATTGTCATAGTATAAAAGACATGATGTCTTGAAATGAATGTGTAAATCTTGCAAAAGAAAAGTCAGCCACTGTATTTCACATGTAACAGATGACATGGCCCTATATCCAGCTTCACATGAACTTCTAGACACTGTATTTTGTTTCTTGGACTTCCATGAGATGAGTGAAGAACCAAGATACACATTATATCCAATGATTGATCATCTAGTTTTAGGACATGAAGCCCAATCACTGTCACTGTAGGCCTTTAACTGTAGAAAGGAATCTGATGGGAAGTATATACCAAGCCCAGAAGTATTTTTTATGTAACGAAGTATTCTCAATGATGCATCATAATGATGCAGTCGTTGGTTTGGAAAGGAATTGAGCTAAATGATGAACTAAGTATGTTATGCCTGGCCTGGTGTTTGTAAGATACATGAGACGTCCAATGAGTCTTCTATAAGCTGGAGCATCAGAAAACAACTCTCCTGTGTCAGATGATAGTTTCTTTGCATTGTCAACGGGAGTGGATGTTGGTTTGCATCCTAGAAGCCCTGCCTCAGTCAATAATTCTAGTGCATATTTACGCTGATTCATCAAAATTCCTTTCTTACTTCTTGATATCTCAAAGCCAAGAATATATTTCAGTTCCCTAAATCCTTTATACTGAAAGAATCATTAGAGCTTGCTTCATAGCTAAGATCTCTTGATCATCATTCCCTGTCAAAATGATATCATCCACATACACCAAAATAACTGCGATAGAATTATGAGAGGATGTAGTGAACATTGAATAATCATGAACAGATTGAGGATATCCAGCAGCTAGCAAAAAAAGATGATAGCTTAGCAAACCACTCTTTACTTGCTTGCTTGAGGCCATACAATGCCTTTTGAAGCTTACAGACTTGTCCAGGAGAAGCACAAGTTAAACCGGGTGGAGCTATCATATACACTTCCTCTTTCAAATCTCCATGCAAAAAAGCTTTATTGATGTCTAATTGTTGAAGATTCCAATTAAGTACAGAAGCAAGAGATAGAATTAGTCTCACAGTTGTAATCTTTGCTACAGGAGAAAAGGTATCTAGATAGTCTATGCCCTCCTTTTGAGTATATGCCTTTGCCACCAATCTAGCTTCGTGCCTTTCAATACTTCCATCTGCTTTGTGTTTGATCTTAAATACCCATTTACAGCCAATGGGAATCTTGCCTTGAGGTAAATCTGTGACAATCCAGGATTGGTTTTCATTCAGGGACAATAGCTCAGCTTGAATAACTCTTTTTCCAACAGTCATGCATAACAGCTTTGTTATAGTCCCTTGGCTCAATATGAGAAGATAGAGACATAATATAAGATGAGTAAGTGGATGACAAATTTTATATGATAAAATAGAAGAAATTGGATAAGAATTCTTTGAAGATGATACAGTGCTAGCATTACAATAATAGTCCCTTAAATAACCTGGAGGCCTTCTCCTTCTTATGTTATTGGATGGGTTGTTTATGGTTGGTAAGGAAATTAAAAGCAAAGGACACATGTCACCTAGAATGGAGCTGACAATCATTTGCTCAATCATGAAGATTTGTTGAATATTCTCTAAATCTTTCAATATCTTTTTCATTTCATTCTTTTGTACAGTTGTGCAGTATTGGTTGGTTTTGTAAATTCTGTTAGCAAATACCTTTTCTCGTGTATATATATTGCTGCCATCAGGCAGAAAGAATGTAAGAACATTTTCACACATCAATTTTATCAAAGTTATTCTCATATTCTTCAAAATATGATATGGTATCAGAGCTCTGAAACTCAGAGCTCTGGTTGCTGCATTCACCATGGATATTGATCCTTCACAAGACACCACTTCACCATACTACCTTCACCCATCAGAAAATCCCTCATTGATCCTTGTTTCTTCTGTTCTTGATGGACCAAATTATCATCAGTGGTCTCGCTCAATCCGCATGAGTTTAGTCTCTAAAAATAAACTTGGTTTTATTGATGGAACTATCCTTCCTCCTGCTAGAACCAATGCCTTGTACCTAGCGTGGGAAAGATCCAACATGATGGTTGTGTCTTGGCTCATTCGATCTCTTTCACCTTCCATTGCACAAAGTGTCATATGGAGAGATACAACTTCAAGCATTTGGTCAGACCTTCAAGAGAGGTTTTCTCAAGGAGATTTATTTAGGATTGTTGATCTTCAGGATACCATTTCATCTCTTAAACAAGGAGAACTGAGTGTGACTAACTATTTCATAGAGTTGAAGATATTGTGGGATGAATTTGAGATTTTTCGACCCTCACCTCTCTGCTCTTGTGCAATCAAATGCAGTTGTGCAGCACTTGTTAATGTTAAAAAATATAAGATGCAAGACCAGGTGATTAAATTCCTTAGAGGACTGAATGAGAGCTACTCAATTGTAAATTCTCAAACCATGCTCATGGATCCGTTACCACCACTTAATAGAGTTTTCTCTTTAGTAGTTTAGCAAGAAAGGCAAATGTTTGGAGACATGACTGAGCAAGCAAAAGTAATGGCAGTAGCTGGCAGAGGAGGCAAAGGAAATGGTGGTAGAGGAAACAACTTCCCTAGTTCAGGCAGAGGAAACTTCTCTTCAAATAGGCCCTACTTCAACTCTGGTGGGAGAGGTAATGGAAACAAGATTTGTAGTTTTTATGGAAGATCAGGACATACAGTGGAGACATGCTATAAGAAGCATGGATTTCCACCTCATTTTAAGGTTACAAAGCAAAATCAGAACCAGGAACAAGCTTATGCAAATGCTGCAGTTCACAATCTTGATACCCATGAAAGTCATGAAGAATCAAAACCCCTGAAGGAAGGTTTGGTTCACCAACAATTTGGATTCACTAAGGAACAATATCAAGGCTTAATGGCTCTTTTACAGTAGTCACAAATTCCCAACAACAATCATGTTTCAAATCAAGTTTCAATTGGACCTAGTTCCTCCAATGATTCTGCACATAATGGTAATGTTTCTTCCTCATTTAGTTCATGGATTCTTGACAGTGGAGCCACATATCATATTTGTCACTGTTTGTCTTATTTTACTTAATTTCATCGAATCAAACCAATACATGTGTCATTGCCTAAAGGAGATAAAATCATAGCTAATTTTTCAGGAAGTGTATTTTTTACTCCAAACCATGTTCTCCATGATGTACTGTACATTCCCTATTTCAGTTTCAATTTGTTGTCCATTGCCAAACTAATGGTTGATCTTTATCTCATTCTCACATTTGATCCCACTCATTGTCAAATTTAGGACAAGAATACCTTGAAGATGATTGGTTCAGCTAGCACTCATGATAGGCTCTACATACTCGGAATTCCTTCATATCAGTCTTTGTCATACACTCAGAATCCTCATCATACCATCACTGTTGTTAGATTGGCTTCCATTAATAATAACACTCTTTGGCATTTTCGTTTGGGTCATGTGTCAAACAAATGTATTGATGTGATACAAAGCAAATTTCCTAATGTGAATTATGACAAGTCTTATATTTTTTATATTTGCCATTGTGCCAAACATAATAAGTTTTCTTTTCCTATTAGCAATTCTGTCTCAAATAATGTTTTGACCTTATTCATGTTGATTTATGAGGACCTTATGTCATTCCATCTGTTCATGGACATAAATATTTTCTCACCATTGTTGATGATCATTCTCGGTATACATGGATTTTCCTTTTGAAGCAAAAATCTGAGACATCTAAATTCTTACAGAACTTTGTTTCTATGATTCAAACACAATTTGGTTCAATAATAATGATCATAAGAAGTGACAATGGAGCTGAGTTCTGTATGAAAGACTTTATATGCTTCTAAAGGAATAATTCATCATACTTCTTGTGTAAACACACCTGAACAAAATGGAATTGTGGAGAGAGCATGGTCACTTGTTGAATGTAGCCAGAGCTCTGATGCTCAGTTTAGTTTAGCAAAAATATACTGGTCTTATGCTATTCAACATGTTGCATACATTATTAACATGTTGCCCACACCAATTTTAAAGAATTCTTCTCCATATAAATTGCTTTATGGAAGGGAACCTGATTTTTCTCAATTAAAAGTTTTTGGTTCTTTATGTTTTGCTTGTAGCTTTCCTATTCATAGGACAAAATTTGAACCAAGAGCTTACAAGTGTGTTTTCCTTGGTTACAAGGTGGGAACCAAAGGATATATCTTTCTGAATATGCACACTAGGGAATTGCTTGTATCAAGAAATATAATTTTTCATGAGAATTTGTTTCCTTATTCTGACTTGAAAGCCAAGACTGACAGTAGTGCTACACCAACAACAAATCAAGACATTTTTCCTGTTCTTGATTCTGCATCACAGCCAAGCATCACCATCCCATTCATGTTCAGCCTAACATACCTACTTCACCCCAAAGCTCAAATTCACCTGCAGCCACTTCTACAAAAGTATCACCCAAATGTGATTTAATATATATATATTGATTTTTTAATTAATACTCTTAGCGCGCTTGTTAGTAGAATCCTTAGTAATTTTATATTCCGCTCCCTTTAAGTGAATCTTAATCCGTCCCTGCTCATATATATATATATAATTCCGGAATTACCAAATCCGATAGTATGTAATCAAGCCACAATTCATGTATACATTAGATATTTGATACACAATTTTTAAGAATAAAATTCATGCATGTACTGAAAATCTAATTTCCAATATAAAGTTGTGTATCAAAAATCACTCATGATTGTATTTTGAAAATTAGATTTCCGATATACAATTCTTAAAAAACTAAAATATACTTGAAATTTATTTTTTGATACACAAATATATATCATAAATCTAGATTTCTGGGAATAAAAGAAATGAAAAAAGGTGGGATGAATGTAGATGTCTTGTTTACAGATTTTGATGATGCCAATAAAAAGGAAAGAAAAGAGGTAGATTGACAAATGACTAAGGAAAGACCTAATTCAAGTCAAGTCAAGAAGATCAAGATCAAAGTCAAAATCAAAATCAAGTCAACACAAGAAGGTCTATTAGTTTAAGCTTGATTTAGTTAGATAAAAATGTCAAAAGAAATCTTAAAATTTACAAGGAATTTGGCACTAAAAAGAAAATTCAATAAAGTATTTTTATAAAGTTAAAATCAGTTCAAAGAATAAATTTTTTGAACTGGTAATCGATTACCAAGTTGTGTAATCGATTACCAGAAGTTCCAGAATTCAAATTTCAAAAAATTTTGAATTGGTAATCGATTACCAAATCCTGTAATCGATTACCAGAGTGCAGGAAATTCAAATTTTGAATTCCAGGCACAACTGTTCGCAATTTTGAACTGTGTAATCGATTACCAAACCCTTATAATCGATTACCAGATTACTTTTTCTGAAAATCTTGAAGAGACATGACTTCTACTCAATGGTTACAATGTTTTATCATCATCCTTATATATATATGTCTCATTTTCGAAATTTCATCAGAATACTCATGTGAAATTCAAAAGATTAAATTTATTACATCAATTAAAATTGTGCCAAAACACTTCCAAATCTTAAGAGTTCTTATAGGCTTTCAACTTGTAATATCTACTCTAAAGGAGAGTCCATTTGTATTCATTGATTCAATCTGTACTTGTATTGTGGGTTGAAGAGAGGGTGCCTCTCTTGTTGTGTGGACTGATTCTCAACACAAGGAAGGGTTCCAAGGTGTTGGAGGATTGATCGTTTGTAAAAGACTTTACAAATGGTGGAAATCTCAAGTTGGTACTTGAGGACATGACGTAGGCAAGTGGTTGGTCGAACTAGTATAAACTGAGTTTGCACTTTCTTATCCCTTAACTTACTTAATTATCGCATTTACGTATTCATCACATTAAGTATACGCATTCTTCTTCATCTTAATTAAAGGTTTTTAAGTACACTAAAGGCAAGACAAGTTAGTAATCGAAAAGATTAGTTAAAATCGAATAACTTAATTCACCCCCCCTTAAGTTAGTGAGGCCACTTGTCTAACAAGTGGTATCAGAGCTTGCATCTTGTTTAAGGATTAGAAGCCTCAAGATCACATATGGCTTCATCAAATACCCTTTTCGCAGAAGGAAACTCCTTTAACAGACCTCTCGTATTTCATGGAGAAGGTTTCCAATATTGGAAATCAAGAATGCAAATATTCATAGAGTCAATAGATCTAAATATATGGGATGTTATAGAAAATGGACCTTTTGTTCCGTCAATGCAATTAGGGGATGAAGTTAAGATAACACCTAGGGATCAATGGAGTGAGGAGGATAAAAGGAAAGTTCAATACAACCTAAAGGCTAAAAACATAATTACATTTGCATTAGGTATAGATGAATATTTTAGAGTATCAAACTGTAAGAGTGCTAAAGAGATGTGGGACACATTGGAAGTAACTCATGAGGGAACAAGTGATGTCAAAAGATCTAGAATAAACACCCTCACACATGAATATGAACTATTTAGGATGAATCAAAATGAAAGCATACAAGACATGCAAAAGAGATTCACTCATATAGTTAATCATCTTGCATCATTAGGAAAGGTTTTTCCAAATGAAGATTTAATTAACAAAGTTTTGAGATGTTTAAGTAGGCAGTGACAGTCAAAAGTAACAACGATTGCAGAATCAAAGGACCTTACAACCATGACTCTTCATTCACTATTTGGAAAACTACAAGAACATGAGTTGGAGTTGATAAGACTAAATCAAAATGAAGAGAATGATAGAAGTAAGAAAAGCATTGCTCTCAAAGCTTCATCATCAATTGTCCATGAAGAAGAAGACATCATTGAAGATGAGGACTTGGATGATGACGAAGAATTCAGTTTATTTGTCAAAAGATTCAACAAATTCCTAAGTAATAGAGGAAATAGAAGAAGACTCACATCTAACATAAAGAAGAAAGGAGAAGATTCCCAATCAATCCAAAAATGCTTTGAATGCAACCAAACAAGGCATCTTAGACTAGACTGTCCAATTTACAAGAAGAGAATGGAAAAATCAAACAAGAAGACATTCAAAGATAAGAAAGCAAAGAAAGCCTACATTACATGGGATGATAATGACATAAGCTCCAGTGACTCAGAGAATGAAACAGTCAACTTAGGACTTATGGCCAGAGACTATGAAAGTGAAGAAGAGGTAACATCTTCTAACAATAATGCTTCTATCTTATTTGATGAATTACAAGAAGCCTTTAATGATTTACATAAGGAATCATTTAAGTTAGCAAAATTAGTTTCATCTTATAAGAAAACCACTACAAAACTTGAGAAAGAAATTTCTAAATTAAATGAAGAACTAGATAATCTTAGAAATGAACTTAAATTAGTAAATTCTAAAAATGAAAATTTATGTTCTATCATTAATTTAGAAAATAGTAAAGAAACTCATCCATGCACATCATGCCTAAAACATAAAGAAGAAATTAAAAAGTTAAACACTACTCTTGCAAAATTCACCTTTGGTAAAAATAATTTAGATGTTATTTTAGGAAATCAAAGGTGTGTATTTGACAAAGCAGGATTAGGATATAATCCTCAAACTCAACAAAAGAATTATAAAAATTTCTTTGTAATTGCTCAATCCACCAGTTCTCCATTCTTAACATGCTTTTATTGTGGAAAGAAGGGTCATAGTGCATCAAATTGTTATTTTAGAAAGAATTCTACAAATCTCAAAAATATGATGTGGATCCCAAAAGGATCTTTAATTAGAACTAACACTAAGGACCCAAAGAAAGTTTGGGTACATAAATTAAACAATTCTGTGACTTGTAGGATTCCATGAAACATACTTGGTACATCGACAGTGGATGCTCCAAGCACATGACCGGGGATATCTTAAAGCTTATGGACATCACTCCAAAGAATAGTGGACATGTTACCTATGGAGATAACAACAAGGGTAAAATCTTGGGAATCGGAAAAATAGGTACAAATCACTCAACCTCCATAGAAAATGTCCTACTTGTTGATGGCCTTAGGCATAATTTACTTAGTGTTAGTCAATTATGTGATAAAGGATTCTCAGTATCATTTGACTCACAAAATTGTATTATTAAATCCAAACATGACAAAAACATTAAGTACATAGGATATAGAATAAATAATGTATATAAGATAAAATTAGATAATACTACAAATCATAACGAGTGCCTTATTAGTAAAAATGATGAATCTTGGTTATGGCATAAAAGAATTGCTCATATTAATATGGATCATTTAAATAAGTTAATATCAAAAGACTTAGTAATAGGTTTGCCTAAAATAAAATTTGAAAAAGACAAACTTTGTAATGCTTGCCAAAAGGGAAAACAAGTAAAAGTATCATTTAAATCAAAGAACATAGTAACAACCTCTAGGCCATTACAACTAATACACATGGATATTTTTGGGCCTTCTAGAAATATGAGTTTTGGGGGAAGTTATTATGCTCTAGTCTTAGTGGATGATTTCTCTAGATATACAAAGACATTATTTCTTGCAAATAAAAGTGATGCTTTTAATGCCTTTAGGAAATTTGCAAAAATGATTCAAAATAAGAAAAACATTAAAATAGCATCCATTAGGAGTGACCATGGAGGAGAGTTTGAAAATAAAATCTTTGACCAGTTTTGTGATGAAAATGGAATAGAATATAATTTTTCTGCCCTTAGGACTCCTCAACAAAATGTAGTAGTTGAAAGGAAGAATAGGTCACTAGAAGAATTGGCAAGAACAATGTTAAATGATTCAAACATCCCTAAATATTTTTTGGCAGAAGCAGTCAGTACTGCTTGTTATACTATGAATAGGGCTCTAATTAGGCCAATTTTAAAGAAAACAACACCCTATGAACTATTCAATGGTAGAAAACCAAACATCTCTCATCTTCATATTTTTGGATGCAAATTCTTTGTAATAAATAATGGAAAGGATAACCTAGGAAATTTTGATGCAAAATCAGATGAGGGAATATTTCTTGGATATTCATTGAATAGTAAAACTTATAGAGTTTATAACAAGAGAACTATCACAATAGAAGAATCAATTCATGTAGTCTTTGATGAGTCTAGTTCATTTTATACAAGAAAAGAGATAATTGATGATATTGTAGATACTCTAGAAAATACTCACATACATGAAGAAGCCCTCAAAGAAAAAGAGAAGAAAAACATGGAAGATTCTACAATAAATGAGAATCAAACAAACTTAGATCTTCCAAGAGAGTGGAAAACTTTAAGAGATCATCCTCTTGATAATGTCATAGGAGATATTTCAAAAGGGGTAACAACTAGACACTCTATTAAAGATTTATGCAATAATATGGCTTTTGTTTCTAAAATTGAAGTAAAAAATATTGATGAAACCTTAAAAGATGAACATTGGATTATTGCTATGCAAGAAGAATTAAATCAATTTGAAAGAAATAATGTGTGGGGTCTAGTTGATAGACCACGTGATCATCCAATTATAGGCACAAAATGGGTATTTAGAAATAAATTAGATGAACATGGTATAGTTGTTAGAAACAAAACTAGGTTAGTGGCCAAATGATATAATCAAGAAGAAGGAATAGATTATGAAGAAACTTATGCTCCAGTAGCAAGACTAGAAGCCATTAGGATGTTACTTGCATATGCTTCTATAATGGATTTCAAATTGTATCAAATGGATGTAAAAAGTGCATTCCTAAATGGATTTATTAAAGAAGAAGTGTATGTAGAACAACCTCCTGGATTTGAAAATCTAGAATTGCCTAATCATGTTTTTAAATTGAAAAAGGCCCTATATGGATTAAAACAAGCACCTAGGGCTTGGTATGAAAGATTAAGCAAATTTCTGCTAGAAAAAGGATTTACTAGAGGAAAGGTTGATACAACACTTTTTATTAAAAGAAAAATGCATGACATTCTTTTAGTACAAATTTACGTTGATGATATTATTTTTGGTGCTACTAATGAAAATTTGTGCAAGGAATTTTCTAATGACATGCAAAGTGAGATTGAAATGTCTATGATGGGAGAATTGAACTTCTTCCTTGGACTGCAAATCAAACAAACCAAAAATGGTATATTCATCAACCAAAGCAAATGCTGCAAGGAACTTCTCAAGAGATTTAGAATGGAAAACGCTAAACAAATGGACACACCTATGGGTACTGCTTGCTACTTGGATAAGGATGAAGATGGGAAGTCAATAGATATAAAGCGATATCGAGGTATGATTGGATCCCTTCTTTATTTATCAACAAGTAGACCAGATATCATGTTTAGTGTATGCTTGTGTGCTAGATATCAGTCAAACCCTAAAGAATCTCATTTAAGTGCTGTTAAAAGGATAATGAGATATCTTTTAGGAACTGTTAATTTAGGATTATGGTATCCTAAAAACATGTCTTTTAATCTAGTAGGATACTCGGATTCAGATTTTGCGGGATGCAAAACTGATAGAAAAAGTACAAGTGGTACTTGTCACTTTATTGGGTCTGCTTTAGTGTCTTGGCATAGCAAAAAGCAAAATAGTGTTGCTTTATCTACTGCGGAAGCAGAGTATATTGCTGCTGGCAGTTGTTGTGCTCAAATTCTTTAGATGAAACAACAACTCTGAGACTATGGTTTAAATATAGATCATATACCAATTCGTTGTGACAATACAAGTGCCATTAACTTATCTAAAAACCCTGTGTTACATTCTAGAACCAAACATATTGAGATTAGACATCATTTTCTTAGAGATCATGTCCAAAAAGGAGACTGTGTTCTAGAATTCATTGAGACTAAGCAACAACTTGCAGACATTTTTACCAAGCCATTACCCAAGGAAAATTTCTTCACAATTAGGAGAGAATTAGGGTTATTAGATATTTCTAACATAGATTCATAGAAGTTTTTAGGAAGAAAAATGGTTTAGAACCCAAAATATAAATTCTGGGAAGTGTGTAATCAATTACAAATAAGGTGTAATCGATTACCAGAGAGCTTGGAATCAATCAGATGCTCATCTGGGTTCCTGGTAATCGATTACCACTGTGAAGTAATCGATTACCTGAGAGCCATATTTGGTGTAATCGATTACCACTGTGCAGTAATCGATTACCTGAGAGCCTTAAACTTGGTAATCGATTACCATATGATTGTAATCGATTACCTGCGATCGTTTTAACATTTTCTGGAAACATGGTAATCGATTACCAGTCTACGCGTATTATAAATACGGCGCGTTCTCTCTCTTCAAACCAGAAACTCTCTTCTCCCTCTGCTGTGCGCGAACCCTAACCCCCCAAATCTTCTAATCATCATAACTTCCTCATTTCTCCACCAAATCACACCCCGTTTCTTGAAAATTGATCCTTTCATCATTCTCTACCAATTGCACCGATTAATTTCTACAAAACTCGACCCCATGGCAGAATCTTCCAAGCAATCCAAGAAGCCCAAGCGTTCCGCTACTCGTCATTCTCGTCCAGACACCTCCGTTGAACCTCCGGCACCTTCAAATCCGTCTTCATTGCTTGCTCTGTTCTCTACCAACCGACAACGAAATAGGTATTCCTCATTGTTTTCGAACCGTGGCATAATAGATCCTAAGTATCTAAACCAAGCGTTCTTTGAGGCTGAGGGATTTGATTGTTATGAAATTTTTAGGAACTATGGATTGTTAGATTTTATGTCCCTGAACGCTCCAATTTATCTTGATATGATTCGAATGTTCTATAGTAATATGGAAATTAAGGACGGAGTTATTCATAGTGAGGTTAAGAGAACTCCCATGGTTATTGATCAGTCTCTGTTTTATTCTCTAACCGAACTTGGTAGTGATGGAGCTCTTTTTGAAGACACCGTAGTGGATGAGTGGGTATTGGATTATAGCTCTGACAATGTCCGTAGGATGGTTAGTCGTGAAAATGCTGATTTAGATAAACGTTTTCTTGCTGGCTCTTTTAAGTTTGACAGTCGTATTATGCACTATATTATTGTCCGCATACTGCTTCCTCGTTCTACAAATTTGGCTCAAGCTACTGAAGAGGATTTCATTGTAATGTGGGCATTATTGACTGGTAGGCCCATTAATTGGGCTAATTTGGTTCGTCATAGGATGACCAAAGCTTTGAATGCTAATGCGCTGCTTCCATATGGTCACTTGATCACTTTGTTTTTGAAACACTTCAACGTACCCTTGGCCAATGAGATCAAACTTGAAGTCAAGCGTAACAGTGCAATTGGAGCTTTTCAGATCAACTCATTTGGATATCAAAAGAATCTTAACGGCGAATGGGTGCGTAAAGGCGATGGCATGGATGTAGATGCTCGTACTCCTTCTCCTCCGCATAGAGATGCAACTATGGATGCTCTTATTGATGTTATGGAGCGGATTCGTAGTTTCCGGGTGTTTGTAGGTGAGCGTTTTGATGCTATGGAGACTCGCCTTGATCGGATCGAGGATGCTGTCGGTCTTGGTTCCCGTTCTTCCGATGATCAGTAGCTCGTTTTATTTCTAGTTCTATTGCCTTGTATTTGGCATTGGTTTTATACTTGTTTTGGTCTTGCTTTTCGCCACCTTGGTTTGGCTACTTTAGACTGCTTTATTTATGTTTGTTGCTTTGGTTTGGTACTTTGTTGCATACTCTGTTTGGTATCACTACAACATTTTCGTCTTTTTCCTACAGTTCAAAAGTGTAGCAAAAAATAGGAAAATTGTTGCCTAAAACTATAGGCAACAGTTTTCAATTGTAGACTATTTTCATGTATCCTATTCGTTTTAGCAACAGTTTTCAACGTGTTTTGGCTACACTCTTAAAAAATGTTGCCTATACATTGGGAACAAGCAACAGTTCTAGGCTGAGACTAACGCAACAGTTTTCAAATGTTGTAATTTTTAAATACAGTTTACAACTGTTGCCTAAAAGGTCAAGCACAACATTTAAAAAACGTAACTTTTAACATATAGACAACATTTATTACCTGTAAATATAAACATAGACAACAGTTTTAGTTGCAACTATAATACCCTATAGGAAACATTTATTAACTGTAAATGTAAACAAAAAACAACAGTTTTAATTATTACTATAATAATTAATTTTTAACTATATATATATATATATAAATATATAACAAAACCATGGATACTAAGTCGATCAATTATATATAACAAATTATAATATATTCTTTAATAATAATAGAAAAAATTACTTAGATTAAGTATCAAAATAATCTATGTAACTAGATAGTCAACACAAAAAGATAACTAATTGGTTTGAACAAATTTCATAGGTTCAAGTATGTCTATAACAAAAAGCAAGACATCACAAAACAAGTCTCTAGATCAAAACATTCCATCTTGTTCCAATTCTTCATTTACACAAGTCTTCATTTGCATTTCCTCCACTAATATCATCTTGTTCCAAGTCTTCATTTACACAAGTCTTCATTCACATTTCCTCCACTAATATATATTCACCTTCCTGCATTAAATGAAAGTATAAAATATAATATCGAACCAAAACTTTTCATATATAACATACAAAATAAAAAATAGTGGAGCTCCCAACTACTAACCTGGGTACCTATGAGGGAAGGTGACCAAATGCTTAGGCCTTAGCCATACTCCAATGTAGCACCTTCAAACTTCATACACTGGTCGATGCACATAGAAGGGAAAAATCAAAACAAACAAGATCCAACCTTCGCACTAAAAGATGTAAAATAACAAAATAACTGAATTGCTAACCAGAACCCAGAATAATAAAACCTATTCAGTAAGCTAAAGATGTTCCAGATAGAAAACCTGCAAGGAAATTGCTTTGATTAAGAGAAGCTATTGACTCAAACAGAGCAATGGGAACAACCATGAGAAGATAGCTTTCTCATAGGTTAGATTGATTTGCTCTTTTGTTTTGGAATATTTAACATATAACAAAACTTCAAGGAACTAAGATGAAATGATATTCAGATACAGATCAGACTAATTATTTTAAATTTTAAAAAGGGCTAACTTTTCTTATCATGAATTGAGAAAATTAAATGGCTACAATTGTGAGTAATTAAATGGATAGACATTTTCTTTAGTAAAGTTATAAATATAGTTAAATGATTATATATAGAGACAGATAAAGATAGAAACAAAGACAGAATTATATAAAATCTAAATAGTAAGCTAGCTATAAATAGTAGATGTGACAGAATAAAAGAACAAGTTATTAGCATGTCAGAGGGGTAAATTAAGTCTCAAGGAAGTTGAAACTATCTAAATATTTGATAGGATTTAGTATTGCAGCAAGAAACATACAAGTACCAAGTATTTTGTAATGATCACAAAAGTAATTAGTGAAAGTCTAATTGAAGTCCAAAAAGAGTTACAAAGACTTTAACATGAAAGGACTAAATGTAAAATTCCAAACATAATATTTGTGTTACTTACGTTGCACATTCTTCATATATCCCGATTTCCGACCCATTCTCTAGTTGGACCACCTAGAGTTTCACTTCTCAGAAAATACTCTGTAATAAGTTTTAAGTTTCTTGGATAAGACACACAAGATTTTTAGAGTAACAAACAAAATTGATTTAATTTCACTAGTTGGGATTGTAGCAACTAGCAAACTAAACTAATTCACCATAATAGGTAGTAATAAAGTTCAATGCTGATAAACATGCCACAATTTTTTACAACAATCAATATCACAATTCATCGAGCATCACTTAGATCTCCGACCCCAGAAGAGGATGGTTGCATTGTGCTTCAACTCATAATTCCTCCTTCCTTATGGTCTCATTGTAGTCTATTCCCAAGAAACAAATAGGATTAAGATTGATTATCATATAGTGTTCAAAGCGGAGTAAAGCACTTACACAGTGTTAATTGCTCCCTGTCTCTCACCCTTTCATCTTCAAAACCCCCCAATTTTAGTGCGATGCGGGACCAACATCTTCTCACCATTCTTTGTTCCTTTTCATTAAAATTCCCCATGTATGCACTATTATTTGGTACCCACTTCCATTCCTTTTTCTTTCTACATTCAATAAAGATTCCAGAATTAGATGGAAGAGCAGGAGCGCACAGCAGGAAGATGCAGTCAGCAGGTGTACGTGGAGCGGCCGAACGAGCATGATGCAAAGAAGGCGAGTTCCAGCGCGGGACGGGCAGATGCATAATGATTTCTGACACGGGACTAGCGACACGACAATGCAGGACGAGCATGTGGTGGTGCGACCTGCGAGACGAGGAGATGACATTCAGCACGATGAGTCGCTCCTGGGCGTTCACGTCGTTCTGGTGAGCTTCAAGTCGAAGCAAGAGCAAGGTCATGATTCGTTGCAGGGGTGGTCAGCGTCGGCGGTGAGCTTCATGTGGCTAAGAGATTTAGGGTTCTAAGGAGGAGAAAAGCTATTTCCAATTCCCTGGTTATGGGTATCCGAGTGCTTTGTGTTTGTCCCTTGACCCTTCTATTTTTTTTTGTTGATCTCTTGATTTATTTTATTTATTTAATGCAAGTTTTGTTTTTTTACCAAAATTTTATTTTTATTTTACGCAATGGATTTATCTTTTAAGTTTTTAGGAGGAAAGAACAAATAACAAGTTAGAGCAAGGTTAAAGTTTATAAACAACAGTTTCTTAATGTAGTGTTTTATAAAAAAAACTCAATGTTACTTTTTAAAATTGTGCGTAAATGTTAAATTTTAGAACTAACAGTTTAAAAATGTTGTCTTTTATTAAAAAGTTAATTTTACAATTCAAAATTGTTCCCAGATGAAAATAAGGGAACAATTATTAAGTATTGCAAAATATGTGCTGTGTAAAATATGTATTTTTTGACAACATTTACAAACTGTTGTCTATTATATGTTTAGGCTACATTTTTTACCTGTTAAAAAAAATGTGTTGCTAGAAGCTAAAAATGATGTAGTGTATACTATCTTGCTAGCCATATTTAGCTTTTGATTCAAAAACTTCATATGATGCTAAAGGGGGAGAGATTAGGGAAAATGATATTTTGGATGATATGTTGGAAATGAATAAATTCTATGTGTTGGAAAGTTTTTGACAAGTTTTTGAAATCAATTTTGGAAATCAATTTGATTACAAGTTTTGGAAATCTTTTTGAAATCAATTTGGTCTTGTACAATTTTTTAAACAAAAAGTTAAATCTTATTTCCCAAGTATCCCAAGTATTCTAAAAGACAAACACAAAGGGAGAGACTAAGGGAGTGACCGTTATTGACTTGAAAAATCTTGTTTTTCATTCTTCCCTCAAATGATGGTTGTCATCATAAAAAAGGGGGAGATTGTAGATGCCTTGTTTACAGGTTTTGATGATGCCAATAAAAAGGAAAGAAAAGAGGTAGATTGACAAATGACTAAGGAAAGACCTAATTCAAGTCAAGTCAAGAAGATCAAGATCAAAGTCAAAATCAAGTCAACACAAGTGTAAGGTTCAAATATCCCCTCAAAGTGGTTTTAATTATGACAACTAAATCAAATGGAACTTAGCACAATTCTGATTTCAAAGGAGACTAATCATTTCATTTGAGTGTGTATTCAGAAGCAACAGGTCTTACTTTGAAGAAGCAGGAACCATCATATAAAGAAAAGGTTGAGAAGCATGATTCATTACTTCTGGACTAATAAGGAGTAATACAATTTAAAGGAATGATGAATCATAAAAATCAGAAGCTGTCAAGCACTTCTCTGAATCTCCAGAAGCATGAAAGAAGCTTCTAAGAAGAACTTCAAATGAAAGCATATTAGAAGGGAGATTCACTTAAAAGAAGAGAAATCATTAGCTGCAAGTACAACTCAGAAAAAAGGCTTCAAATATATCACAGAAGCATAGCATTACAGCTGCAGCCCATCAGAAGCATTCACAGCTCATCAGAAGCAGAATTCTGCAGAAGCAACAGTTGCAGCAGAATTCTGCAGAAGCATAGATCAATGGCAGGATCTGTAATTACTTCATCTGATGAATCAGCTAAGTTAAACAAGTCTATTTACACTTGAATTCATCCAGAGATCCTCCTCAACATTGATCAGAAGCATAGGTGAAGAGAAGAACCAGTATGCTGTCTGCAGAAGCATGGTTCTGCAGAAGCATGAAGCTGGTCAAACAGCCAGCTGCACTTGGCAGCTTTAACAGCTGTACCTGAAAGGGACTTGTCAAAAGGCACAGCTGGACCATTTGGACTGATCCCCAACGGCTACAAGGCTCCTCACCTATAAAAGGAGGTGTTCTCTTCACAATGAGACACACCTCTCCCTCCAGAAGCACAATAGAATTCTGACTCAATACTTCCTGCTTCTGGAACACATTTTCTCTCTCCTCAGATTTTCTTTCATCAGCTTGAATATCTCATTGAGGGGGAGTTCTGCTCACTAGAAGCTGCTAATACTGTTCTGATTGTAATCTAGTGAGCTTTGTTCATTTTTACACTTTACCTTTGCTGTACTATGCTTCTGCAAGGTCCAAGTGATTACTGAGTTGTAAAATCACTTGGGACAGGTTCTGTAAAGTGTTTGAGAGGTTGTCAAGGCTCTGTAGTGAGTCTGTGTGAGTTTGTAAAGGCTTGAGTGCAAGCCTTTGTTAGTGTGAAGTCTGCAGAAGCAAGTTCTGCCGATTTCTGATCCTGTGCTTCTGCAGAAGGTTCTGCAGTAAGACAGGAACTGTTATTGCAGTGTGTGTTGTGTTTGTGTGAAGCCTGAAGAGGCTGTGGGAAAAGAATACTAGTGGTAGTGTGTACCCAAGGTTGTAATTGAGATTGTTAGTGAGAAAATCCTACTGGAGGTAGGGACTGGAGGTAGCCTTTGGTTGGAAAAGGTGAACCAGTATAAATCCTTTGTGTCATCTTCTTTCTCTCAACTCTTAATTACTGCATGAGCATACAAAGTTTTTAAAACTACCTAATACCTAAGTAAGTGTTAACTAAATTGGTTCCATCAAAGGAATCCTACTTTCTGCATAATAAGCATTATTCTAATAAGTATAGTTTTGAAGATACATCTTCTAATAAAGAGCCAAGAACTAATCTTGAGCAGACTTTTATTAAAGATAAACTTGCAGAATTTTAAAGAGATCACAATTCAACCCCCCTTCTTGTGATCAAACCATTTTACTTCAATTGGTACCAGAGCTTGCCTCTTGGGTTGAACTCACTTAACAGTGAGAGAGGAAAAAGATCAAGGGATGGCGAACCATGGAGCTGCAATGTTCATTCCAGAAGGATCATCAACAAACAGACCACCAGCCTTCAATGGAAAGGACTACTACTATTGGAAGGATAGAATGAAATTGTTTATGGAATCCCAAGATATTGATCTATGGGATATCATAGAAAATGGCAACTTTATTCCAACTGTGAGAAGAACCAGAGTTCTAGGACCTCTTACAGATGGTGACTTTGATGTTGTAGAAGAAGCACCAAAACCAAAGCCTAGAGAAGAATGGACACAAGATGACAAACAAAGGTATCTTCTAAACTCTAAAGCTAAATTCTTTCTTCTTTGTGCATTAAGCAGGGGTGAATATGATAAGGTTGCTGGCTGTAACACAGCAAAAGAAATATGGGATACTTTGAGAATTGCTCATGAAGGAACAGATCAAGTTAAAGAATCCAAAATAAATATTTTAATTCACCAATATGAAATGTTTAACATGATAGAACATGAATCTATAGATGAAATGTTCAGTAGATTTACTATTATTATAAATGATTTAAAATCTCTTGGAAAAAGCTATTCTAACCAAGAACAGGTGAGAAAGATATTAAGAAGTCTCCCAAGAATATGGAGACCAAAAGTTACAGCTATCCAGGAAGCAAAAGATCTAGCTGTGCTAAAGCTAGATGAGCTTCTTGGATCTTTGAAAGTTCATGAACAGGAACTAATGGATGAGCTACCAAGAAAGGATAAAACAATAGCTCTAAAAGCAAGCACATCCAGAAGGAGTGCTTCTGCAGAAGAAAAACCCTCAGAAGCAGAATCATCATCTTCTGAAAATGATGATGAATTAGCCTTTATATCAAAGAGGATACAAAGGTTAATTAGAAGAAAAGGGAAAGGCAAAAAGTTCTTCAACTTCAAGAAAGAAGGACCTAGAGGAGAAAGCAGCAAGAGTCCTATAATTTGCTATGAATGCAACAAACCAGGACATATCAAAGCAGAATGTCCACAGCTGAAGGAGTCAAGGCCATTTCAGAAGAAAAAGGCCATGATGGCTACATGGGATGATTCTGAAAGCTCCACAGAAGAAGATGATGAAGCTGAAACTGCACAGCTATGTTTTATGGCTGGAGAAGCAGAAGAAGAAGAGGTAATCACTTATACTCTTTCTGCATATAAAGAACTTGAAGATGCATTTGAAAATTTGCTGTCAGACTCACACACACTTGCACAAAAATGTGCTGTTCTTAAAGAACAATTAGTTAAAACCAAAGAAGAAAATGAAGCTCTCAGAGAAGACAATAATAGGTTAAATAGAACTAATCAGTTTCTGCAACAATCTCATTTTGAATTATCTGAACAAGTAAAGAAAGTAAGAATCAACTTTGCAGAAGCAGAAAAATCTGCAAGTCTGCAGAAAGAAAACATGCTTCTGCAGAAGAAAATTGATGAACTTCAAAATGATTTATGCAAGTTTGTTAATAGCACTCATAACTTGAATCAATTAATAGGAAACAGTAGGGAAACCACTGATAAAAGAGGATTAGGATTCAAGTTTGATAAAAATAAAAACACACATAAAACAGTTTTTGTTCCAGCCAAAAGGAAACCTCCTTATTGCTCTTGGTGTAACAAATTTGGACATTATGACCAAATCTGTTACAAAAGAAAAAGGAGTACCAGAAGAAAGGTATCTAACATCAAAGGACCCAAGAAAATTTGGGTACCTAAATCCTTACTATCTTCTGATGTAGGTACAAGCAAAAGGATCCAAGAAGAAAGAGCTATGGTTCTTGGACAGTGGCTGCTCCAGACACATGACTGGAAACAAAAGCAAATTCACTCAACTCCACATGATGGAAGGAGGAACAGTAACTTTTGGAGACAACAACAAAGCTCAAATCAAAGGTATTGGAAAGATAGGTATGCAAGGTTCTACCCAAATTAATAATGTATATTATGTGAAAGGGTTAAAACATAATCTTCTTAGCATTAGTCAGTTATGTGACAGTGGCTATGAAGTTATGTTTCAACCTACATTCTGTGAAATTAGAGAATCATCTACAAAAAGGGTATTATTCTCAGGCATCAGAAGCAAGAACCTATATAGCATAAGTCTAGAAGAGCTTCCACAGCAAACATGCCTTGCTTCTTTTGAAAATGATAAATGGATTTGGCATAGAAAAGTAGGACATTTAAATATGAAGTCCATCTCTAAGCTATCTAAGCTAGAACTAGTAAGAGGACTACCAAAACTGAAATTTGACAAAGATAAAATGTGTGAAGCATGTGTGAAAGGAAAACATACCAAATCTAGTTTTCACCCTAAAAACATAGTAACTACTCAAAGAACCTTAGAATTGCTGCACATTGATCTTTTTGGTCCTACCAAAACACCTAGCCTGGGGGGAAAGAAATATGGACTTGTAATTGTAGATGATTACTCTAGATTCACATGGGTATTATTTTTAGTAACCAAGGATGAATCTTTTGAATCTTTCAAGATCTTTCTAAAGAAAGTTCAAAATGAAAGAAATCAAAAGGTTGCTTCTGTAAGAAGTGACCATGGAGGGGAATTTGAGAACTATCTTTTCAAAAACTATTTGATGAAAATGGAATTTCCCATAACTTCTCCTGTCCTAGAACTCCACAACAAAATGGAGTTGTAGAAAGGAAGAATAGAACCCTCCAAGAAATGGCAAGAACCATGTTAAGTGATAGTGGCATTCAAAAATACTTCTGGGGAGAAGCTGTATCTACTGCATGCTATATACTTAACAGGGTCTCTATCAGAAGCATCCTAAATAAAACACCATATGAACTTTGGAAAGGTAGAAAACCTAATATTGCTTATTTTCATATCTTTGGAAGTGAATGTTATATATTAAACATCAAGGATAACCTAGAGAAGTTTGATGCTAAATCTGAAAAGGGAATATTTCTTGGATATTCCACTTCTTCCAAAGCATACAGAATCTACAATATAAAAAATCAAACAATAGAAGAAAGCATGCATATTGTTTTTAATGATGCTAACTCTCCTTCTCAAGCATGTGATAAGCAAGATTCTGATGATGAACATCAGCCAAAGAAAATTTCTTCTGAGAATCACAGTTCTACAGAAAAGAATGCAGAATCTGCAGAAGCTGCAGATCCTGCAGAAGCAGTTGATGCTTCTGGAAGAGATCCTGATAGTCAGAAACAGAATCTGCCCAGAAGCTGGAGATCTGTGACCTATCATCCTCATGACCAAGTAATTGGAAATGTTGAGGAAGGGGTTAGAACAAGAAGACAACTGTCAGGATCAAATGACACTGCATTTCTTTCTCAAGTTGAACCAAAAAATGTTCAAGAAGCACTTGATGAAGAATCATGGGTTGAAGCCATGAAAGAGGAACTAGACCAGTTTGAGAAAAACAAGGTCTGGACACTGGTACCTATGCCAAAGAATCATACCTTAATTGGCACTAAATGGGTATTCAGAAACAAACTGAATGAAGAAGGTAAAGTAATTAGAAACAAAGCAAGATTAGTAGCTCAAGGCTACAATCAACAAGAAGGTATTGATTTTGATGAAACTTTTGCACCAGTAGCCAGATTAGAAGCTATTAGAATCCTTCTTGCTTTTGCTGCATTCAAAAATTTCAATCTTTACCAAATGGATGTGAAAAGTGCCTTTCTAAATGGTTATATAAATGAGGAGGTATATGTACATCAACCTCCTGGTTTTGAAAGCAAAAAATATCCTAACCATGTTTTCAAACTAACTAAAGCACTATATGGTTTGAAGCAAGCTCCTAGAGCATGGTATGAAAGACTAAGCACTTTTCTATTGCAAAATCAGTTTTCAAGAGGACAAATTGACACCACTCTTTTTAGAAAAACTTTCAAGAAGGACCTTCTAATAGTTCAAATCTATGTAGATGATATTATATTTGGATCTACAAATTTAAAAATGTGTGAAGAATTTTCTGATCTTATGAAAGGTGAATTTGAAATGAGCCTCATGGGTGAATTGAAGTTCTTTCTAGGACTTCAAATCAAACAAGAGAAGCATGGCATTTTCATAAATCAAGAAAAATATACTAGAGATCTCCTTAAGAGATATAAAATGGAAGGTTCAAAACCCATGGGAACACCTATGCATCCTTCTGCTGTATTAAACTTAGATGAAAATGGGAAACATGTTTCTGAAAAAGAATACAGAGGGATGATAGGATCCCTGCTATACTTAACTGCTAGTAGACCTGACATTCTTTACTCTGTAAGTCTATGTGCAAGATTTCAATCTTGTCCCAGAGAATCACATGTTGCAGCTGTGAAAAGAATTCTTAGATATCTTGCTGGAACTACAAGTCTTGGATTATGGTACAAGAAAGGCACAGATTTTGAGCTCACAAGTTATTGTGATGCTGATTATGCTGGAGACAAATTGGACAGAAAAAGTACTAGTGGAAGCTGCCAATTTCTTGGAAAATCATTGATCTCTTGGTCTTGCAAGAAGCAGCCCACAATAGCTTTATCCACTACAGAAGCAGAATACATATCAGCTGCAAGCTGCTGCTCTCAAATGCTGTGGATTAAGCACCAGATGGAGGACTACAGTCTAAGGTACACAAATATCCCCATTTTCTGTGATAATACAAGTGCAATTAACTTGTCTAAAAATCCTATTCAGCATTCTAGATCTAAGCACATTGACATTAAACATCACTTCATTAGAGATCATGTCCAGAAGCATGACATTGAATTGAAATTCATTGAAACTGAACTCCAAATTGCTGATATATTCACAAAACCTCTTGTGGAAGAGAGATTTGTGTTTCTAAGAAACAAAATTAATATGAAATGTCTTGATAATTAAGGTGTGTATTAATTCTTAAGGTGTGTATTAATTCTGTGAATATATTGATTGCTGTATATGCCTTAGAAGCACCATCAGTTGCAGAAGCACCAATCTACATAATGGCATAGAGAAACTAGTATGTTTGCTTCTGCAGAAGCTTATCAGAAAATGAATCCTTCTGCAGAAATAAATTAGTTGCAGAAGCATCAAGTAGCTTCTGAAAAAACCACCCTACTGCATAAAATTAAGTAATGTGCTTCTGCAGAAGACATTAGTCTAGCTTCTGCAAATTTCCTTCTTCAAGGAAAATGGCAAAGATGCTTCTGCGCACTTGCCTGATAGAGAAACAATACAACAGTGACTGTTGACTAACAAACCTAGCTTAGTCACATCACTGATACTAGGAAAAGTCCCTGTCAATGCTCAGCTTATTGTTCTCCTAGGCAAAGTCAAAGGCAAAGCTCATAGCTTTTTTAAGAGCTACAAAAGGAATAAGGGAAAATGACCTTTTGTCCCTAGCTGAGAGAAAATAGATCATTTAATGATCATTTAGGGAATTTAAAACTAGTGACCGTTGGTCACTAACCAACCCCTAGAAAGCTGCGCATGCTTTCCTCTTTCTTCCTCGTCCTCTCTCTCATAGCAACGGCTAGTTAGGGGCTTTGATACTTAAGCAATCTCTCAGCTGAAAGAACCATTTTCAGCTTACTCTCTGCTCCTTCACTCTCCCTCACGATCTCTATTCCTTGCCTCATCCTTGTCTCTGTTTTCATCTCAAAACCTGAAAATGAGAATCAAGCATGCTGCTGTAAAGAATCCTGGCTCTCCACTCAATCAAGAAGAAGAAGATTCATTGTCTTAGGGAATGAGATTGTACTCTATGAAGGACCCCCTTCTTCTGAGCCCCAAAATCCAGAAACAAAGCAACCCCCTATTTCTGATGATCCCTCAGCTTCAAGCCACCAAAAAGAACATGCTGCTGTTCCCTGTGAATCTCTACCCCAAGTAGAACCCCAAGAAGTTGAACCTCAACCAATGGCTGATGAACCAGTAGCTGCTGAACCTAAGCCTTCATCTTCAAGACCTTCTTCTACTCCAAAATCTAAGCCTACCCCCTCTGTAGTATATGTTCGTAGGTCTGAAAGAAACAAGGCAAACTTCAAAACTATAGGAAATGACCCCAATAAACCCATAGAAATTGACCCTCCTATAGCTGAACCTCCTTCTGAAACACCTGCCCCTCCTTCTCCTACAGCTGCCTCTCCTTCTCAAACAACTGCTTCTTCACAAGATAAAGGGAAGAGAATATTTTCAGAAGAAGAAAATGATCCTTCTGAAACCACTCAAGACTCCAACCATGACCTCTTTGGAGATGAGGAGCTGCTGAAGATCTTTAATGAAAAGTGGGAATGGAAGGCTGTCATTCCAGGAAAGATGTTTCTGCTGAAAGAAATTAAAAAGTGTGGATGGGATCTTGGACACTTTGTCCAGAAGCAGGATTGGGGGGATTACTTACTGATGAAGGAACCTGTTTATGACAGGCTTGTAAAGGCCTTTTATGCTTCTGCAAGCAAATACAACAGTGATGGGAACTCACTTGTTGTAGATATGAAAGGATCAACCATGGTGGTCACTGTTGACACCATAGCAGAAGCTTTGGGATGTGAGAATGATCATCCACACCTGTATGATGACTGGTTTGCTGCTGCAAAGATATCCAAGGAAGAAGTGAAGAAGAAGGTGTTTGCAAGTTCCTCCTCTCAGCCTCAATCAAGTAAACTCAATCCCATCTGCAGGCTGTTTCACAAACTTTGCTGCTACTCTATTCTTCCTAGAGCTGGAACCCTAGAAAAGGTCACTGATCTAGATTTGCTGGTCATCTATCACTTGCTCACTGGGAAACTCTTTTCCTTACCTTATCTCATCCTCAGAAGCATGATTGCTTCTGCTAATCCCCAAAGAGCATATGCTAGCCTACCTTATGGCATGCTTCTGACCAGGCTCTTTCAGCAGAACAACATCTCTTTAGAAGATGAAGTTTCCACTGATCACTGCAGCTTCTTTGGCAAGATGAATGTCCAAAGAATGCTCATCAAGCTTCAGTCTTCCCAAGACTATTCCAGCCCCAGTGAGTCAGATGAAGAAGAAGAAAGAAGTTCTGTGCCTAGAACTAAGAAGAAGAAGCTCCTGACTTTCTCCAGAAAGAGAAAAGATATTCCTATTGATGCTTCTGGAGAACCATCAACTAAATCCTTGAAGGAATCCTCTCTTTCTCCTGAACCAGCACAATCCCCTGAGCCACAATCATCTGATAAATCTTCATCCTCAACCTCCCTCTCCTTAGATCCTTTGATGGATGAAGAAGTTGTTTCTCAGCCTAAAACGATTTCTGCAGAAGCTGAGAAGGAAGTAGAATCACAAGGAGTGAGCACTGCTTCTGCAGAAGGCATGGCTATTGATACATTGGCTCAGCTTGCTCAAGGTTCTCCTTACTCTCCTCATTCTCCACAGTGTGCTTCTCCAGAACCAATTCCCTCTCCCATGCAGACATCCCCTCCTGAAGAAGCACCCACAGAAAAGAAGCCAGCATCTGAAGAAGCAAAGCAATCCACTCCTTCAATGGGCACCTTTGGAACTGACATGGTGAATCAGTTCCTTGCTTCTCCAATACTAGATTCTGGGATACCTGTTGCTGCACCAATATTGGAAAGTATTCTTGTTATAACCTCTCGTTTGTCATCCATGGATACTTTCATGCAACAACTAAGCAGTGAGAAGCCCCCAGAAGCACCTGCTAAAGAGTCTGCTATGCCAGATATTGCTGCTGCTTCTACAGAAGTTCCACCTGCTGCTTCTTCTTCAAGATCTGTGGAAAGGAACATCCAGAAAGTCAAGTCTGACATGAAAAAGCTTTTCTCCAATGTAAACACCCTGCAAAACACAGTAAACGAAATGATTGAGAGGTTTACTCAACATCAATTCTGGGTGAATAACTTTCTTCTTCCTGCCATTGCACCACAAGTGCCTCCCATGCCTTTCACTCAATTTCAGCCTCCCCAGAACCTGCTCCAGCCTTCTACCTCATCATCATCAGATCACTCATCCCCTTCTAAGTGATAGATGATGATTCTGTTTCTCTCCTTGCATTTCCATAAGGGTTTTTTGATTGATGACAAAGGGGGAGAAAGAGTTAGGAAAGTTAAGGCTTAATTAAAAGAGTTAGGAAGTTAAGGCTTCATCAGTTGTGGCTGAATTATATTTTTGGGAGTTATTTTCTATTTTGTTTAGACTGACTTCTGTTAATGATCATTATCCCTTTGATGTAATTTTGATGAATGATTAATGACAATGAGATGTCTTTTGCTGCATATTTATGCCATCTGTTAATTGTATGCTTGCTGAATACTAATTATCTTTGTTTCTGTTGCAAATTATTTCAAACTGTAACTCTGATATGCTATCTGTAATGAAGTGCCAAAATTCAGGGGGAGTTTGGTATAAAAATCAGAATTATCTAAGCAAAATTTGATAAGGTTGTCATCATCAAAAAGGGGGAGATTGTAAGGTTCAAATATCCCCTCAAAGTGGTTTTAATTATGACAACTAAATCAAATGGAACTTAGCACAATTCTGATTTCAAAGGAGACTAATCATTTCATTTGAGTGTGTATTCAGAAGCAACAGGTCTTACTTTGAAGAAGCAGGAACCATCATATAAAGAAAAGGTTGAGAAGCATGATTCATTACTTCTGGACTAATAAGGAGTAATACAATTTAAAGGAATGATGAATCATAAAAATCAGAAGCTGTCAAGCACTTCTCTGAATCTCCAGAAGCATGAAAGAAGCTTCTAAGAAGAACTTCAAATGAAAGCATATTAGAAGGGAGATTCACTTAAAAGAATAGAAATCATTAGCTGCAAGTACAACTCAGAAAAAAGGCTTCAAATATATCACAGAAGCATAGCATTACAGCTGCAGCCCATCAGAAGCATTCACAGCTCATCAGAAGCAGAATTCTGCAGAAGCAACAGTTGCAGCAGAATTCTGCAGAAGCATAGATCAATGGCAGGATCTGTAATTACTTCATCTGATGAATCAACTAAGTTAAACAAGTCTATTTACACTTGAATTCATCCAGAGATCCTCCTCAACATTGATCAGAAGCATAGGTGAAGAGAAGAACCAGTATGCTGTCTGCAGAAGCATGGTTCTGCAGAAGCATGAAGCTGGTCAAACAGCCAGCTGCACTTGGCAGCTTTAACAGCTGTACCTGAAAGGGCACTTGTCAAAAGGCACAGCTGGACCATTTGGACTGATCCCCAACGGCTACAAGGCTCCTCACCTATAAAAGGAGGTGTTCTCTTCACAATGAGACACACCTCTCCCTCCAGAAGCACAATAGAGTTCTGACTCAATACTTCCTGCTTCTGGAACACATTTTCTCTCTCCTCAGATTTTCTTTCATCAGCTTGAATATCTTATTGAGGGGGAGTTCTGCTCACTAGAAGCTGCTAATACTGTTCTGATTGTAATCTAGTGAGCTTTGTTCATTTTTACACTTTACCTTTGCTGTACTATGCTTCTGCAAGGTCCAAGTGATTACTGAGTTGTAAAATCACTTGGGACAGGTTCTGTAAAGTGTTTGAGAGGTTGTCAAGGCTCTGTAGTGAGTCTGTGTGAGTTTGTAAAGGCTTGAGTGCAAGCCTTTGTTAGTGTGAATTCTGCAGAAGCAAGTTCTGCCGATTTCTGATCCTGTGCTTCTGCAGAAGGTTCTGCAGTAAGACAGGAACTGTTATTGCAGTGTGTGTTGTGTTTGTGTGAAGCCTGAAGATGTTGTGGGAAAAGAATACTAGTGGTAGTGTGTACCCAAGGTTGTAATTGAGATTGTTAGTGAGAAAATCCTACTGGAGGTAGCCTTTGGTTGGAAAAGGTGAACCAGTATAAATCCTTTGTGTCATCTTCTTTCTCTCAACTCTTAATTACTGCATGAGCATACAAAGTTTTTAAAACTACCTAATACCTAAGTAAGTGTTAACTAAATTGGTTCCATCAAAGGAATCCTACTTTCTGCATAATAAGCATTATTCTAACAAGTATAGTTTTGAAGATACATCTTCTAATAAAGAGCCAAGAACTAATCTTGAGCAGACTTTTATTAAAAGATAAACTTGCAGAATTTTAAAGAGATCACAATTCAACCCCCCTTCTTGTGATCAAACCATTTTACTTCAACAAGAAGGTCTATTAGTTTAAGCTTGATTTAGTTAGATAAAATTGTCAAAATAAATCTTAAAATTTACAAGGAATTTGGCACTAAAAAGAAAATTCAATCAAGTACTTTTATAAGTTAAAATCAGTTCAAAGAATAAATTTTTTGAACTGGTAATCGATTACCAAGATGTGTAATCGATTACCAGAAGTTCCAGAATTCAAATTTCAAAAAATTTTGAACTGGTAATCGATTACCAAATCCTGTAATCGATTACCAGAGTGCAGGAAATTCAAATTTTGAATTCCAGGCACAACTGTTCGCAATTTTGAACTGTGTAATCGATTACCAAACCCTTATAATCGATTACCAGATTACTTTTTCTAAAAATCTTGAAGAGACATGACTTCTACTCAATGGTTACAATGTTTTATCATCATCCTTATATATATGTCTCATTTTCGAAATTTCATCAGAATACTCATGTGAAATTCAAAAGAGTAAATTTATTAATCAATTAAAATTGTGCCAAAACACTTGCAAATCTTAAGAGTTCTTATAGGCTTTCAACTTGTAATATCTACTCTAAAGGAGAGTCCATTTGTATTCATTGATTCAATCTGTACTTGTATTGTGGGTTGAAGAGAGGGTGCCTCTCTTGTTGTGTGGATTGATTCTCAACACAAGGAAGGGTTCCAAGGTGTTGGAGGATTGATCGTTTGTAAAAGACTTTACAAATAGTGGAAATCTCAAGTTGGTACTTGAGGACTGGACGTAGGCAAGTGGTTGGCCGAACCAGTATAAACTGAGTTTGCACTTTCTTATCCCTTAACTTACTTTAATTATCGCATTTATGTATTCATCATATTAAGTATACGCATTCTTCTTCATCTTAATTAAAGGTTTTTAAGTACACTAAAGGCAAGATAAGTTAGTAATCGAAAAGATTAGTTAAAATCGAATAACTTAATTCACCCCCCCTCTTAAGTTAGTGAGGCCACTTGTCTAACAATGAATGACTCTGTAACAGCGGCGGGATGGATAAGGATAAAATGGGAAGGGAAGGGTGTTAAAAGTAAAAATGGCTGGTGTGAATAATACCCATGATATCTTCGCTTCGGGTCTTGCTTAAAGTTACGGAATGGAGTCCATTTCAAATTTGCAATCCGACGAAAGAAAGAAAAGTATAAAGAAATTTGCAGCGTCTTGTTGGCTGTTGTCTGCTATTCTAATGACTCAAAAGTAAATCCTTGTCAATGACACTACCCAGTCTGAATATTCTTCCTGCTACTTCTTGCTGCGTAATGCTGTTATTTTTGCATATTAAAGCTTGTCTATGTTCTAAATGATATGTCACTGTACACAGCATTTTAAAATTCTACTGCACACCCTCAAATCTAGGAATATATGGTTTAAAACAAGAAAAATTATTGAGGTGAATTTTTTTAAAAGTTTATTTGGAGAATATCATTTATATATTATTTTTCATAAACATGAATTGTATGTTTGTTTTGTAAAAGAAAAGTTAAATGAGGACATTGTATGAGTAATTTCGTACAAATTTTGCAAAGTGGTTGTATATATAGTTAGAGCTACTTTAGATAAATTTCTAAACAAATATTTTTAAAAGAAAAAATAAAATAAATTTAACTATTTTCTTAAATTAAAATTTATTTATGTACCTCAATTTTTTTAAAAACTCTCTTATTTAACTTGTACATAAACACCTCTAATTAAACTTAAAAGACTTTTCTTATAAATTTTGATTTAAATACGTATCTTTATTGAAAATTTACTGTAAATCAAAAGTTAACCCAATATCTAGATATTAATATATTACTTCTAATTAATAAAAACTTGCTCTGTGGTAAAAATGCTATCAAATATTTCTTTTGCAAACTTGGATGATTTCATATTTAAAAAATAGCTTAACCAAATCAAATAAGTCTGTACAATAGAGAGGGGGGATCTAATGAGTTGTTTTCATCTTAATTGTATATCAGTTTTTTTATATAATTTGTATGATATTTTTCTTTTCTTAATATTAGAATTATAATGTGATAAATCCACTTTAGTAGTAGATTTATAGGTTAATTTTAGGTAGTTTTTAGTTGTTTAGGTTGATAATTTTATAAATTTGTAGTAAAAAATGTACATAATTGAGTTTGTTTGTATTTTAGGTGATTTTAGTAAATAATAAAAAAGTTCTCTAATTTTTCTTTGTTTTGTTGTCTTTTAGGAATTTTCTGGAAAATAATAAAGAAAGAAGTAAAGAGAAGCAATTTTTGAAGTGTATGGAAGAGTCAATCAATGAATTTTGGAGGCAAAGAAGGTGCAAATTGAGAGATTTGCATTCTGCCAGATCTGTGTGGGAACGAACTATTTTCGTGTGAGGACACGATACCTCCAGAGGCTACAGAATTGAAGTTTGCTCTCTGCCATGTTCGTGTGGGAACATGGAAAGGCTTGTGTGGGGACACGATTGCTGCAGAAACATTATAAATAAATAGTTGTTGTTAGTTTTTTAGCGGGAATCTTTTCATTTTTTCAGATTTCTCATTTCTTCCACTCGAATTTTCTCTCTTTTTCTCTCTTTCTCCGGAAGATCAAAACCAAGTGGAAGCTAGGGTTCTTGATTCAATGGAGTTTCTCATTGAGTTTGCAATTCTCTTCTCCTTTATCTTCTCTTTTGTAATGAATTTTTAGATTCTCTTAGGTTAGGAGTTGATGGAACTTGATCTGAATTTTGGGTAAGCATTTCACTCATTCAATTCAATTTTCGTTTGCATTTCAATTGCTTTCTTCTGCACTTAAAGCTTCAATTGAATTGGCCAATCAATTGTATGAATTGAAAGCTTTCTTCACAATTGGAAAATTTGAGGAAAGTTTAGATCTGAAGCAAGCAACATAGAATTCTGATTGCCTAGGAATAGGATTCAGTTTTTTATGTGATCTTTAGCAATTCTTGATGATAATGCATGTCTCAATTAGGTTCACCTAAGGAATTAGGGTATTTAGTTGAAGACATAGGGTTAATCTACCAAGGGATTGGATTTTAACTAGGTTTGTGAATTGGATCATTGAATCATTTTTAACAATTGAATTGAGTGAAGTATATGCTTGCATGAAAGGAAGATTGAGTGAAATCAACCTTAACCAATTTGTTAAAATTCGTATTCCAAATTTACTGCACTTTTATCAATTTGATCAAAACAAATTCAAGATTTCTGGTTTAGTTGTGAGACTTAGTTTACTGTTTTAGTTTTAGATCATTGAACACAATTGAATTTCTCCTATTCAATTAGATAAGTTCCCTGTAATTTGGTACTTGAGCTTTAATCCTCGTGGATACAATACCCTCATTTACTTCGAATACTTGACGATATTGGTGAGCTTGCCAATTTTCCATCAATAACCTTTCAAGTTAAGTAGCATAGTTATTTCAAATGTTTTTCAATTATCTATATACTGTTAATACATCTATTCAGTCTACTGTATTGTGCAACTTTTGTAATTTTTTCATTGACGTCTTTATAATTTATTTAGAATTTGTCTCATCTAATACGAAAAATTAATTTTAAAATAAAAGATAAAATTTCCTTGATAAAAAATAAAAATTATATTGAAATAATTTCATAATTCATTATATATATGTATGTAATTTATTATAATTCTAATTATTAGTTTTTCATTACTTTTATATTTAAAAGCGAGTCTCTCCTTTTAAAACTTAACTTTCTTGCTTTACAAATATTTTCTTATAAAACACAAACATTTGAATTGGGCAGATACTTTTGTTTTGTTTTTTTTTTCCACGATTTTAATCCCCTATAATTCTTTATCGCTAGTGAATTATTGATCCCTCTTACATATACTTGGAAGTATAGAGGGACTAAATTTTTAACGTTATTCAGAATTAGGAATTATAGTAGATTAATATCGCGAAAAAAAAAATAGGGGAACTAAAATCGTGAAAAAATGATAATAGGGGACAAAAATGCAATTAAGTAAAATAAATAATAAAATCAATAATGGAGTTACATGATTGGTATAGGAACGCTGAAAAAAAGGTCGCAAATATTCAATATATCTAGCTCACACTCTGTAGTTTCTATGGAGCTCCTAAAGTCACACCGTAGTTGGAAATGCAGTCCTCATATGCACACAACATATATAGTGCATAGTAAGAATCACAAATTATGAGACAAAACATGGCTTATCCAAAGAGATTATGATTGACGTATGCACCTCAACTTCAAGAGCACCAAAAGGCCTGCAAAAAAGCCATAAGCATCTCTAAGATTATCGACAGAACTCAATTATACTCATAACAATTGGAATTACTTTTAACACAGGAACTGATCAAGAAAACAAATTAAAATAGAAAAAAATGAAAGTGCATACGTTGAAGCATATTATGCGTCTCTTCTTCCATGCCTTTTTGAGCTTTCTCAACATTTCTTCCTCAGAGCGTATGTTAGTACCGGGTGAGGGCGCCAAAAACACCCTCTTTATTGGAGGAGACCACAGGCCACTCTGTTGATAATCAAAATCGAACTGAGAAGCGTCGAAGAACTTCCCCAGAAGCCCTTCAGAAACGGATTTTGAGACCAATTGAATGCTTGGACTTCTTGCGGTGGAAGATGAGGGAGAAGAGAATTCAGATAGTGACATTATTAATAGAGGTGTTAATTAAGAGATAGAAAGAAGAAGGTTTGTTGAGAGGTGGAGAAGTTTCTTTCTCAGTGACATGAATGAATTTGAAGAGGAAAAGGGGGATATATTATGAAATGAAAATCATGGTTAATTGGGACTATTAATTGTCATTGGAGTTTCTTATTTGGTATAGTTCTGACCAGGACCCAGCTTCTAGCTATCAGCAATCGGTTTCAAAGAGACTTTTTATGCTTGAAAAGGAAAGGACATTAGCATGGTAAACAGAAGAAATTAAAGGAAGTTTTGAACTCCCAATTAAATGGCCATGACATAGGGCAAACCAAAGGAGAGAAAATTGATCTTAAATAAAAATGATGTGTCTGTCCTGAAAAGAGTTTGTTGCTGCTCAGTCTAGGATTGAAAAACATAGTTCAGTCGGCTGCTATCGACTCTGTTGTACGTGTAACATTATGACACTTTATGATTATGAGAGATACGAACTAGAAGAAAAATGTAATTTAATTAATTTTTCATAGCATGTTAGACACGTTGTGTAATCTTAAAATAATGTTTCATGTTTCAATAGGAGCTGCAGGGGAAGCAAGTTGATTTACTTATTAGTGTTATTATTGTTTTTGAAATGTTTTCAGCTGCAAAGAGGTTCAAGCTTGGAATTAGTTGAATCATTTGTTAAAGTTTTCGTGTACTATTTTGTGGTGGATTTCTTTCAAACATTCATACTTTCTTACTTACATAAATAAGTTTTCGTACTGGGAATAAATTTCTAAATTTTAAGAAAAATGTAAAATAACATTATAAATTTATAATTCATAGCCATTGTTGTCAAGTTGCATATAGTTTATGTTTTGTAACAGCAAATTTTGAAAATATATTGTGGTAAGAAATGGTGAACAGAAGAGCATAAAAAAGCTTTTCAAAATAATTGTGGTAAAAAAGGGTGAACAGAACATAAAAGCATAAAAAAGCCACTTTAGAAATTGAATTTGGATGATAAATTGAGATAAGAATGAGAAATATGTAAATTAAAAACAAAAATTTCCGTTGCCGGGACTTGAACCCGGGTCTCTCGGGTGAGAGCCGAGTATCCTAACCACCTAGACTACAACGGATGATTGATAATACAGGTAAGTTTAAGTTTAATAATCATTTGTATTATGAAAAGTCATTGATAATAATTTGGATCACAAATTAAGGTGCATCTTAATTAGCTCCACAAGAAAGTTTGTTTATTGACCAATAAAATAAAATTGCTTATAAGTTTGGTTGTTAAGAAATATTAAACATCTTAATGAAGCACGGACACCTCTCTTCAATGGCGTGTCCGACACGCGTCGGACACCAGTATGTAGGTATCAGAAAAACAAAATATATATTTTTTTTGATTTGGATATAACTTCAACACTGCTCGGACATCTTATCAACACTATTGTATTATATTTTAGTAAAATAAAACTAAATTGATTAAAAAAGTAAGGATACAACAGAGTCTGTAGTTTGTATGAATTGAAGCTCATAAAATCTTGACACCTTAGTTGGAAATGCAGTCCTCATATGCATACAACATATATAGTGCATAGTAAGGATCACAAATTCTGAGACAAAACATGGCTTATATCTAGAGAATATGATTGGCGTATGCACCTCAACTTCAAGAGCACCAAAAGGCCTGCAAAAGTGCCAGAAGCGTCTCTAAGATTATGCAGAGAACTCAATTAACAATTGGAATCAATTTTAACAGAGGAACTGATCAAGAAAACAAAAGAGAATAAAATGAAAGTGCATACGTTGATATTTTCCTATAATAATAAGTTAATATTTAAATTCTGAAGTCATGATCACTCTTTGATTAGCTTTATATAATCATCATTATTACCTCAAGATTAATTCCACAACTATTTATAGATTTTTCGGTCAAAAGACCCATAATAAAATGACATTATTATTGTTAAACTTTCAAGTCCATCATTCTCTATATTTGGTTTGAAAAAATAGAAGAGAGAAATAAAGAAGAGAAAGGAAGGATGCGAAATGAAGTAAATTTCTGAATTGTTTTAATATACACAAGAGAACCACTACTGTCACTCATACTCATCATCTATATATAAATCAACTCTATCTTATAACAACCGCAAGGAAATCAAAATAATAAATGTTCGGGTGTGATCCTTCGAACTGTGGTTTTCGGTGAGAAGTTGGTTGTCCACGACGGTTGATGGCAAACTCTGGTGGTGGTGTACCTGCAAACACTTCGACGCTCAAGTCAGCATGTGTAGCAGATAGAGTGAGTATAATAGTCAGAATAATGTGTACCTGATCTTGGCTTACTTAGCCTTATTTATATGCGGGTAAAAGACGGGAAACTATGTTAGGTAGTTGTAACAGTAATTTAATAGGAGCACAACGCGCCTGAATTAAGGTGGACTCACGCGCCCCGAGACACATATGCCCGGATGTCGTTCCATGCCAGTTAGAGTCCATATTCGCTTGTTGTACGTAGCCAAGTAAATCTTTGAGGAGGATGCCGACACTACAAGTCGGATGCCGGTCTAGAACATAGTTCATACTTTTTATATATATGCAGTTAAGTCAATCCACAAGGTGGATGCCGGTATACCTAAGCTGGATGTCGGTCGAGAATAGTAGCCTCAAAGGTAGCATGTTGGTATGCCCCCTATGCCGGTAGACGCCTCTATCATAAGCCAGCTTCGGTTGACCCGTAACGGAAATGGCATGAGGCATACGTATGTCGGATGCCGGTCCAAAATAGGACTAAGCCCAGATAGATGTCGGCGGACGTTGGTCCCAACAGGTCTGATCAAGGGACTGAGCTTGAAACAATATCGGCGCAAGCAGGCCAGAAGTTGGTCCAGAATAGTTGCCCCCCAAGTCGTGTATTCGTCGTAAGTTGAATATGCGACTTGTCAAGTATATGGCGGCACATGCCAGCGACTTTTGGTATTCTTCAAGTAACTATTGTACCCGCGAAGAAACATGTGTCTTAATGTCGCCAAACCAGGAAGGGTCAGAATGCCGGTAACTTATGTTTGACATTTGTAGGCGGTAGACGCCTATTCTGTAAGCGCTTGGACGCAATGTGGTTTAATAGTTGTTGGATATTTTGCTACGCCGGTGTTTTTACATAACTTGATTTTATTGCTTATGTGCACCTCGGAATCCCGGACATTGCTAGTGTCGGGATCCCTTCAGTCCCTTTACCAAGATTAAACTCGGTAAGGGGGCGCCATCGGATGTATCCTTGTTATGAGGGTGGCATGCCGTCATAGAGGGATACCATCACTTAGGAACTTAGTCCATTATAAATTGTTAAGGAACGAAGTCCGGCTACCGAGATTGAGAAGAGATCTTATATCAAGGAACTAAGTCCTGCAACCGAGATTGAGAAGAAATCTGAGGTATCGAGGAACTAAGTCCTGCAACCAAGATTGAGAAGATATGTGAGGTATCGAGGAACTAAGTCTTGCAACCGAAATTGAGAAGATATCTAATATCAAGGAACTAAGTCCTGCAACCGGGATTGAGAAGAAATCTGAGGTATCGAGGAACTAAGTCCTGCAACCGAGATTGAGAAGATATCTGAGGTATCGAGGAACTAAGTCCTACAACCGAGATTGAGAAGATATCTGATATCAAGGAGCTAAGTCCTGCAATCGGGATTGAGAAGAAATCTGAGGTATCGAGGAAGTAAATCCTACAACCGAGATTGAGAAGATATCTGATATCAAGGAACTAAGTCCTACAACCGGGATTGAGAAGAAATATGAGGTATCGAGGAACTAAGTCCTGCAACCGAGATTGAGAAGATATCTGAGGTATCGAGGAACTAAGTCCTGCAACCGAGATTGAAAAGATATCTGATATCAAGGAACTAAGTCCCGCAACCGGGATTGAGAAGAAATCTGAGGAACTAAGTCTGGCTATCAAGGAACGAGGTCCGATAGGTTATTCCTGCAATGACACAGAAAAACTATGTATTTCACCAGAAAATATGTGTACAACATTTTCATTGGCTAACCCGAAATGTCAGCGTGACTCAACCGAGTTTTGAGTTCCAGGGGTGGGAGCCCCGACTAATTAGTTGCTTAAACCATTAAGATGACGGTAGAGTATGTAAGGACAACATCAATTCATGGTTTAACAGGTTTTGTACACCAAACGATGTATTTTCCAATATCAAATATCAGTAGTCGATGTCGGATGTCGGCGACTTGTCCCCCGCTTCATAGATAATGTTCGCATCCCGACTGATCTCGGCCTGTGTAGTGGTATCCTCCATCTTCAATGCCAATTCCTCATCCTCGAGGCTGATGTACTCCTCGGCCCTTCTCAGAAAATCTTCCATAGTAGGAGGTTTCTTTTTGGATAAATTAATCCAAAATGGCGAATGCGGGATGAGGCCATCCTTGGCCAGCATGAGTTGCAGCCTAGGCTGAATCCCTTGCACCAAAAGGGATTCTTTGGTAAATTTACTGATATAATCACGGAGGGTTTCTGTCGGCCCCTGGAAGATCTGTTTTAAGCTTGCTTCTGTCTTGGGTTGGACCTTGCTTGTAGTGAAGTTAGTAATGAATTTTTCGTGCAACTTGGTCCAAGTGTTGATGGATCTGGGTGGCAAGGATTGAAACCAGCGCAAAGCAGTCTTCTTAAGTGATAATGGAAATACCCGGCACATGATAGGTCCAATGGCTCCCCTGATTGACATGGCAGACTCATATAAGTCCAAGTGTTCCACTGGATCCCCAGTGCCGTCATACTGCTTGGATACCGGCAGTTTTTCAAACCTGCGATCAATAGGAAAAAGCATTATTCTATCAGAAAACGGCACGACGGCCGGGATAACCTCATCATCAGTATAGAAATCTTGTTTGTGGCCTTTATGGAGGTCATGGTACACGGCGGATGCTGGAGGCCTATGATGTGACTGAGCTGGGGATACTAAATGGACGGATGCGGGCGGCGATGGGCGGCGTTTCCGGGATGGTCTTGGGTGAACCTCCGAATGACGAGGTTCCCCATTCATGAATTTCCTTCTAGGAGAATTTCTTGGTTTTGTGGAATGGTGAGAGTGGGCTGGCAAAACTAGTGGCTGAGGACGCGGTTGCGGCTAAGGGCGCGGTTGCGGCATTTCTTGAGTAACGATCTGGGCTGAGAGGCGGAGATGCTCCGCTTCGAGCTTAGAAAGGCGTCAGGCGTAATCTTGCAGCAAAGAATCATGTTTGTTGATAAAAGATAACAGTTTTTGATATAAAGGTTGGCTTGGTGGCATGGAGCCAGAGTGTTGCTCGCTGGCACGCGGTGGAGGAGTGGGAGGTGGCCGATTGTTAGTGATAGCCATTCCGCGCCTGGGAGGAGATTTACGGTGCACAACAAAAGCTTGTGTGGCCGCTGCGGCGGCGGCGGCGGTTGCCGCATCGGCGACAGTTGCGTTAAGGGGATGGATGCGGCCAGTGCCAGCAGTGGAGTTAGCTCGAGCATCAACCATATTAGCAGGTGGCAGAAAACGATAGTCGTTCCCCACAGACGGCACCAATGTTCGGGTGTGATCCTTCGAACGGTGGTTTCCGGTGAGAAGTTGGTTGTTCACGACGGTTGACGGCAAACTCTGGTGGTGGTGTACCTGGAGACACTTCGACGCTCAAGGCTACATGTGTAGCAGATAGAGTGAGTATAATAGTCAGAATAATGTGTACCTGATCTTGGCTTACTTAGCCTTATTTATATGCAGGTAAAAGACGGGAAACTCTGTTAGGTAGTTGTAACAGTAATTTAATAGGAGCACAACGTGCCTGAATTAAGGTGGACTCACGCTCCCAGAGACACATATGCTCGGATGTCGTTCCATGCCGGTTAGAGTCCATATTCGCTTGTTGTACGTAGCCAAGTAAATCTGTGAGAAGGATGCCGGCACTACAAGCCGGATGCCGGTCTAGAACATAGTTCATACTTTTTATATATATGCAGTTAAGTCAATCCACAAGGTGGGTGCCGGTATACCTAAGTTGGATGTCAGTCGAGAATAGTAGCCTCAAAGGTAGCATGTTGGTATGCTCCCTATGCCGGTAGGCGCCTCTATCATAAGCCAGCTTCGGTTGACTCGTAACGAAAATGGCATAAGGCATACGTATGTCAGATGCCGGTCCAAAATAGGATTAAGCCCAGATAGATGTCGGCGGACATTGGTCCCAACAGGTCTGATCAAGGGACTGAGCTTGAAACAATATCGGCGCAAGCAGCCCAGAAGTTGGTCCAGAACAATAAACAAATCTCATTCTTAATCAGGTTCATCTAGCAAAGCTAGAATCAAATATCCACAAGCCGAAAAAAAGATCAACATCGTTGTTGTTGTTGACCACTCCACCATGACAACTTCGCTGTGCGCTGAATTCATCCACTTAACCATCATGGTCGTCACCGATTCTATGATGGATCTTACAACTCCATGACCAATACTTCACTACGCCAAATTTATGATATAAGAGCACCAGCTTAAGGGTGCTTAAAATTTGTGCGGGAGCGCCCTTACAGGTAAAAGTTAGGGCGCTCCCTGTGAGCGCCCTCTTTGCCACCATATTTTTTTCTTTTTTTTTTTAAATTCTGGAATTGAGGGCGCTTCCGTGTTTTTTAATAGGGCCCTCCATGTGAGCGCCCTCTTTGCCACCATAATTTTTCCGTTTTTTTTTTTAAATTCTGGAATTGAGGGCGCTCCTAAGGGCGCTTCCGTGTTTTTTAATAGGGCGCTCCCTGTGAGCGCCCTCTTTGCCACCATAATTTTTTCTTTTTCTTTTTTAATTTTGGAATTGAGGGCGCTCACTTGCCACCATAATTTTTTCTTTTTTTTTTTAATTTTGGAATTGAGGGCGCTCCCTGTGAGCGCCCTCTTTGCCACCATAATTTTTTCTTTTTTCTTTTTAATTCTAGAATTGAGGGCGCTCCCTGTGAGCGCCCTCTTTGCCACCATAATTTTTTCTTTTTTTTTAATTCTGGAATTGAGGGCGCTCCTGAGGGCGCTTCCGTGTTTTTTAATAGGACGCTCCCTGTGAGCGCCCTCTTTGCCACCATAATTTTTTTAATTTTGGAATTGAGGGCGCTCTTGAGGACACTTCCGTGTTTTTTTAAGAGGGCGCTCATTGCTAATTAAAAATCCAATTCTGTTTAAATTTTCCCCTCTCGCGCGCGTCTACAGCTCCCACACTCTCACTCTCACTTTACACGTATTTTACACGCTCCAGATCACGCCACATCATCAATTCGTGTGCTCTATTAATCTTGAGCGTCCATTTTGTGTTTTATGAGTTATGACCCACTCCCACTTTCATTCTCAATCTCACTCTCAACCCTAGCCGCCCCCATCCCCCTTCTCTCTCTTTTTCACGTTACCTATTCTCTCATCTCATCCTTCCTCTTTCTCTATAATTTTTTTCTCTGTTTCTCTGAAGATTGGATTTTTCCCCATTCATCTTCTTCTCTCTTGGTCCACCTGTCTCCTTCTTTCTCCCACATCTCTCCATCTTCCCCTTCCTATGATTTTTTTTATTATCTTTCTGTTTTTTTTATCATCTTTCTTACTCTGATTTTTTTCTATGTTTGTGCAAGGTGAGTTTTTGCAGGTGTTGGTATCATGCTCAACTCAAGCTATCGTGTGCTGCTATTTTTTATTTTTTTCCTGTTATTTTTTATTTTTTGCTGTTGTTTTTTTAACATTAGTTTCAAGGATGAATTCTGGCTACTGGTATGGAGTTTTACAGGTGTTTGATAAAATGGGAAAACTTGTATAAACAGAGGAAACTCTGCCAAACTCTTGTAATCGATTACATAAACTATTGTAATCGATTACATGGTTTGCAGATTTCATGTATCATGAGAAAACTCTTTGGTAACCGATTATTGTACTATTGTAATCGATTATTGTGTTCCCAGATTAATTTAAAATGCAAAAAATTAAAAAAAATAATAGGAGGGCGCTTCCTTGGAGCGCTCTGATTTTACACAACAAGGGCGCTTCCTTGGAGCGCCTCCCTATATGTCTTGTGCATAAGGAGGGCGCTCCAAGGAAGCGCCCTCCCAAACAGACACTATGGTGAGGGCACTTCCGTGTTTTTTTAAGCGCCCTCTATTGACTTCCGTCAGAGCGTTTCTGGGCACGCCCTCCTTTTAACGACCAAACAAGAGCAGTTTCTATTAGTGCGCACGGAAGTGCCCTTTTATGGTTCACGGGAGCGTCCTTTATGGCCTTTTTTTGGCATAGTGCTTGAAACACACCATTAGTGACGATAATGGAATCTATTCATAGTTCCCAAAAGTCATTGTAGTTCAATTTCCCAATTTTGTTGTTCAGTCCATTGAATTGAATAGTTTTTTTTATTAATAGAATTTTTTTAAAAAAAAATTAGTATTTTTTATACATCATATAGGAATAAATTTTTATATTAAATTTGTTAATATTTAATTATCAATTTTTATATAATTAATTTTTATAACTCAACGTAATAAAAAAAATATTTGATTTTTTTTTTACTTTTTGCGTATTATTTATTTAATCATTATGTAACCAATATTATAAATATTGATAATATATACATTTTGCACATGTTATTACTTTATTTTCTTGTTGTAATGTATTTTCTATTTTCCCTTTTAACACTAATTTTTATCATATTGTTATACTGATTTTCATGTTTTGTTTTGTTATCATACTTATCATTTTTTTTATTTTTTTAGAAATGAGTATATTTTTTATGTATTGTTTATTTATGTATTATTTAATTAATATTATAAATATTTATGACATATATTTTACATATAGTACTACTTTATTTTTTATACTAACTAGTCCGCTACCCGTGCGATGTACGGAGGATGCTCGTAATGGGAATGTTAGATAAATAAATTTTTAAGTTAAATAATTATTTTAAAACATAACTTTGTTTGAATGTGTATAAATTTGTAATAAATGTGTGAATGAGAAGAAATTATACATGGTAAAAGAGTTACTATGAAAAGGGATTAAAACACACACACACACACACACATGGATGAAGTATCTTACTTATGAAGATAAACTTTGTTTATTACAGATAGGAAGGTGGATGTAATCCATGTAAAAGAAAAGTCAATGTTAAAATAACGTAGAAGTTAATATAAAACATATGTATGTGAAAAGAAGAAAAGAGAAGGTCACTTACCTAAATTAAATTTTGGAAGAGTTCTTTGAAAATCACATTTGATGTTGGGCCAGTTTGGATGAAACTTTTCTAGATGAAAAAAATAGAATAAATCAAAGAGGTCAAATGCATTTTACTTCTCCATAAGTTGAAATTAGTCTTTGTAGCCCACCTACTCCAAAAGTTCTCTCATTTAACTTCTCCATAAGCAACTAATTTCAACTTATGGAGAAGTTAAATTCATTTGACTTCCTTGACTCATTCTATTTTTATCTTCTAAAAGTTCTTCTGCAGAAGTGTATCTAAACTGGACCTTAGTATTCGTTGAATTTCCCTTTTCTTAAGTCCATTACATGATCTTTTTCTTGAGAGTGCAACATACAACTGGTCGTGATAAAAAACCGATCTTGAAAGGAAAATTTCAACATGTTTAAGAGATTGTCCCTCACTTTTATTGATTGTCATTGCAAAATAGACTACAATTAGAAATTGTCTTTGTTGAAATTTGAAAGGGATCTTTTTATCTTATGGAATTAGTGAGAGTCTTGGAATGAAAACTTTTTCTTTAACATTGCTGCCTGATATGACTCTTGCTTCTAAAACATATGTGCTCATTTGAGTAGTGATAAGTTTTATCCCATTGCACAATCTAGAAGACTGGTCTATATTTCTCAACAACATGACATGAACACCTACTTCTACTTTAACCTCAATATTTGGAAGTTCTAATGAAATTATTGTATTGATGGATTAGGGAGTATGGACATTATCAAGGTTATTAAAGTGGGCATCTACTGGACATGAGCTGTCAAAACTAAGAAAAGATTTTGTCTCACGAGGAATCACTACAAGAAAATAACTATTTACGACGGCCAAAAGTCGTCGCTACAAGTGAAAAACCGTCGCTAGCATCCATTTAGCGACAACTTAGCGATGACCTCATGGATGTCACTAAAATGCTCGTCGTTAATACAATAGCGATGAGCAAAATAAGCTAAAGGTCGTCGCTAAGTGAAGGAATCAATGATCCTCGCTGAGTCGTCACAACCTAGCGATGGCCATGGCCGTCGCAACTTATTATATTATTTTTTTATTTTTTTTTACTAGTGACGAATAACTGAGTAAGATGTACAAATAATTGAGTAAGACTCAGGATAAGAAATTGTTGTACAAATGAAGCAAATGAGAGTTTGAATATCAGAGAATTTTTTAGCAGCACTTCAGCAAGTTGTTCATTCTCTATCTCTGTATTTTGCACGAGACTTCATATATATATATGAGAAGAGAGAAGAGACCAGTAGACTTCTCTAAATCCCGTTGAGAGAGAGCTTTCTTCCCGTTGGGACACATAGCCTTGGTAGCTGGCTGTAACAGGTAGTAGGTGTCAGCAGCACAAACTCCACTTTTTCTAGGTACAACGTACTTCACAACAGACATTGCCTTTTTGGTGACTAGATATTTGAAATATGCCAAAAAGAAAATGTTCTAACTTTCCAGAAGGATAGGAGGCTCAAGCAACTGAGAGAGGCTACGATTGACTTGAGTCTTCAAGGGGAATTAGAAGAGAAGTATTTTTCCAAAGAATACATGTCTCAGTACGACGTCTCTCTTCTTCAGAAGGTTCTTTGGCTTTAGTAGGTCTTGAACACTCAGCAGGTTCCTCCACTTCAGCAAGTTGCACTACATCAGAGGGTTGCCAAATTTCAGAGGCTTTCTGTTTCAGACATCTTCTGAAACACAGAAACTATCTTCAACAGAAAAACTGTTCTTTCTCTTAAGAAGTATTAACCAAATTTTTTATTCATTAAAACTCAGGGTTATGAGACTTAAACACTATTAACCATTTAATAATATTTTGAGACTCAACATTCTCCCCCTTTTTAATGATGACAATTTTGCTTAAAACTATCAAATATCTAAAGGGAAATAAAGAAATAAGTTTAGAAATTCTCCCCTATCTCAGATACTTGAAAAGGAATAGAAAACTTGCTTTGCTTTGCTCCCCCTGAATAAGAGACATCTTTCTCTGAAAAGACCTTAAACTTCAGATTTTTGTTAGTTTACCTTACTCCCTCTTTTGTCATCAATCAAAAGGGTGTCCAAAGAATGCTGAAGTAATTGCAAAGCAACAGAGCAACACAAAATTCGGGGAAAAGTGCAGCAGATAAGCATACATCAGCAAGTTCAATTTTTAGATAATGCAAGAATGTGCAGATTATCTCTAATGAACTTAAACCTATCTTCAGCAAGAGGTTTTGTGAATATATCAGCCCATTGATGCTCTGTGTCAATGAACTGTATATCAAAACCACCTTTCTGAACATAGTCTCTAATGAAATGATGTTTAATTTCTATATGCTTAGCTCTTGTGTTTGCACTGAGACACACTGTGTCCAGGCTTTCCACGGTGAGAGCATCCCTTACCTTTCTTAGCATTTTTAGCAGGTTTAGAATTTGAATCATGTGATCATTCACTTTCTGAGTATCCTAGACCTTCTTTGTTTTTGGAGTTCTTTTGAACACCTAACATTTTGTTGAGGTTCTTGGTTCCATTAACAAAGTTGGCTAGATCTCTAGTAAGTTCAGCAACTTGTTTCTTTATAAATTCATTTTCTTTGATTAAACTTTCTGAACTACTAGCCCCTAAATTTTTTAAGAGTTTTTCTTTAAGCAAAAGATTTTCAGTCTCAATAGCTTCACTTTTGTTTACAACTTTAGTGTATGCTTTAGACAAATCTTTGTACTCTTGGAAAAGCTCTTTAGAACTTTCCAGCAAGTCATCATACATATCTTGAAGAGTTTTAGGGATTACCTCTGATTCAGAACTGTCTGATGAAGGGAGACTTGCCATTAAACATAGGTTGGCCTCTTCAGCAGATTCATCCTCCTCTTCTGAAGTTGAATCATCTAAGTCCTCCCAAGTTGCCATCAAATCCTTTTTCTTCTTGAAGAACTTCTTCTTCTTATAAGAAGGTTTCTTCAGCTTTGGACAGTCAGCCTTCATATGCTCTGGATGCTTGCATTCATAGCAAATTATTTTATCAGTAGAAAAATGTTCTTTACCTAACTTACCTATTTTGGTTTCAGAGGATGAACCTTTTCTAAACTTTCCTTTCCTCTGAAGCATCCTCTTGATCTTCCTGCTCAGAAGAGCTAGATCATCATCATCATCAGAGCTCCCCTCAGAATCTTCAGAACCTTCTGAAGACTCCTCATCTTTCATGGCCTTCTGTGGTCCAACCTTCAACAATTTGGACTTGGCATTCAGGGCAAGTGACTTCTTTTTAGGAGCATCTTCGCCAAGTTCCAACTCATGGACTTTGAAGGATCCCAAAAGTTCCTCCATTCTCAAGGTGTTAAGGTCCTTTGCCTCTTGAATGGCAGTAACTTTGGGCCTCCAAATCTTTGGTAAACTCCTAAGAATATTGCGATTATTATCACCTGAATCATAGGATCTGCCAAGAGATTTGAGTCCATTAGTTATGGTCTGAAATCTTCCAAACATCTGATCAATAGATTCAGATTCATGCATTTTGAACATCTCATATTGATGTACCAGCATGGTGATTTTGGATTGTTTTACATTGTCAGTCCCCTCATGGGCTGAAGCTAATGTATCCCAGATTTCTTTGGGAGAAGTACATCCATGCACCTTCTCATATTCTGATTTACTCAAGGAGAAAAGCAGATAGAGTTTTGCTTTGGCATTAAGTTGCACACGCGCCTTCTAATCACCAGTCCATTCTGCCTTAGGAATGGCAACACCATTGTTGGTGGGAATATAATCTCCATCTGTGACTACATCCTAGATATCTATGTTGTTGCTCTCAATGAACAACTTCATACGGTCTCTCCAATAATGGTAGTCTGTACCACTGAAAGCTGGGGGCCTTGAGACTGAGGCTCCTTCTGCAATATAGTGGGGATTGCTTGTTGAGGTTTCCATTTGGATCTTCTTCCCTTAGCACTTATTAGATGCTCAACCCGAGGTTGAGCTCGGATACCAATTGTAGAAACCACAGGAAACACTAGAAGCGGGGTTGAATAGTGTTTTATAATTTCAAACAGATTTTATGAAAACCTTTTCACAAGCAGAGAGTTTGACAAATGTTTTGAGCAACTTGTTGAAAACTGGGTTTTTCATAGACTTGTTGAAGCACTTCAGCAGGTCCAAAAGACAGTGTTGAAAAACTTGTTTTATAAAGCATTTGAGATTGATGTAACTTCAAGCTTATAAAACTGATTATTCAGAACCCTTCTGTTAGCTCAAATAACAAATATAAAGAGATAAGGGTAGAGAAGACTTAGCCAAGATTTATCCTGGTTCACTCACATCCACCATGAGCTACGTCCAGTCCCAATGCCAAAACAGCAAAGGATTTTCACTAACTGAGCATAGTTACAAGTATTCTTTTATCCACAACCTCTTTAGGCTAAACCTCAAGTATTGTTTTACAGACAAGCCTTTCCAGGATCAAACCCAAGTATTCTTTAAACAGCAAGTCTCTTCAGGCTCAACACACAACTACTGTATAAAAAGAAAAAATGCTTAAGCTTCTAAACTACACAAGTTCAAAGCCTAAACTGAGTAAGATGTACAAATAACTGAGTAAGACTCAGGATAAGAAATTGTTGTACAAATGAAGCAAATGAGAGTTTGAATATCAGAGAATTTTTTAGCAGCACTTCAGCAAGTTGTTCATTCTCTATCTCTGTATTCTGCATGAGACTTCATATATATATATATATATATAGGAGAAGAGAGAAGAGACCAGCAGACTTCTCTAAATCCCGTTGAGAGAGAGCTTTCTTCTCGTGGTGATACATAACCTTGGTAGCTTACAGTAGCAGGTGCAGCAGGTAAAAGGTGTCAGCAACACAGACTCCATTTTTTTGGGCACAATGTACTTCACATCAGACATTGCCTTTTTTGTGACTAGAAATTTGAAATATGCCAAAAAAAATTGTTCTGACTTTCCAGAAGGATAGGAGGCACAAGCAACTGAGAGAGGCTACGGTTGACTTGAGTCTTTAAGGGGAATTAACAGAAAAGCATTTTTTCCAAAGAGTACAAGTCTCAGTATGACGTATCTCTTCTTCAGAAGGTTCTCTGGCTTCAGTGGGTCTTGATCACTCAGCAGGTTCCTCCACTTCATCAAGTTGCACTACATCAGAGGGTTGCCAAATTTCAGAGGGTTGTTGTATCAGAAATCTTCTGAATGACTGAAACACCGAAACTACCTTCAGCATAAAAAATGTTCTTTCTCTTAAGAAGTATTAACCAAATTTTTTATTCATTAAAACTCAGGGTTATGAGACTTAAACATTATTAACCATTTAATAATATTTTGAGACTCAACAGGCCTTGCGGCCCGTGGTGTGGACTGTTCCCCCGCGAAGAAAGCCCGATTGCTCTTGTTACGAGCGGACTTTCCCTTGAACTCATCAGAGGCCCAGTAGACCAAAAGACCCTCCTAGGCCTCTTCAGAATGGTCCCAAGTAACTTTGCTCTGTAAAAAAAAAAAAAATTAGGGTAAGTTATTAGAAAATGGTATAACTTAAGGAAAAATATAAAGTGAAACCTCGGGGTCAGATATATGTGGAAGCTCCTCCTCCGCCACGGTAGGGATCTCATGATATCCCGATGTAGGGATGTACATCATTCTGTCGAATGTTGGGTGGTCAGATGCAGCAGGTTGACCAGAAGGTGGAGGGGAGGAAAAAGAAGACTTGATGTAGGCCGTCGGAGGCGCTGAAGCAGATGGCTGGTCTAGCAGCTGATAAGGGTGAGAGAGGTTGGTCCTTTCCCGAGCTGCACATGTGCGCGAGCTGCCCATGCAGCCAGCTCTCCCGGATGAATGGACCTCCCTCTAATAGGTGGGACCTTCTGTCCACCTCTACCACGCAATGAGGCATAGTGTTAAATTAAATATTAACTAATTATATAAATAATTAAAACTAATTATATATACAATTATAACTAATCATATAGACAATTATAACTAGCTATAACTAATTATATAAACAATTAAAACTAATTATAACTAATCATATAAACAATTATAACTAATTATATAAACAATTAAAACTAATCATATAAATAATTAAAACTAAATATAACTAATCATATAAACAATTAAAAATAATTAAAATTAATTATATAAAAAATTAAAACAAATTAAAATTAATCATATAAACAATTAAAACTAATTCTAACTAATAATATAAACAATTAAAACTAATTAACAATAATTATATAAACAATTAAACCTAATTAAAATTGTAAAACTTACTCGTTGCTGGCAAAGAGGAAAGGAAGTGCAAAGGGACCTAGGGGCAAGTATTTGGGATTCTGATCGGTTCAAAATGAACCTATGAAGGAGGGGGAGTGTTTAATCGTGAGATTTTGAAAATGAAAAAAGAGAGAGAGGGACAGAAACGGGGATGCCCGAAGAGGAGGAAAGGAGAGGGAGGAGGAGGAGGAAGGAGGAAGAAGAAGAGAGGAGGGGGACGGGTTTTGTGGGCGTAAGTTTTAATTGTAGTGACAGTCGGGCCGTTGCTACGTTAAAAAGTTGCTTTAACGTGCCAAATTTAAATTTTAATTAAAACTGTAGCGACGGTCTGGTCGCTACGTTTATTTTAATATTTTTAGAAAAAATAATTAGTTTTTTAGTGTAGGGCCATCGCTACAGTGCGAAACATAGCGACGGCCAGACCGTCACAAAGTATTAATTGCACAGCTACGCGTTGAGCTGCGCATTTAATGTTTTGTAGCGACGATGCATGGCCGTCGCTACTGGTTCGCGTCTAATTCAGCGCATGCTTGGCTCATTTATTTAAACGAGTCAAATTTAAAGCTTGGGTTTGGCTTGTTAAAGAAAAACAAAGTTTGGACTTGGCTTGTTTAGCTCATTTATAACTTTATTATTTATGCTTTTATGAAATTTTTCTTTAAATCATTTTTAAAGTTTATGAATTTAGTATTTAATAAATATTTTATTATTAAATGATAATATAAAAATCAAAATATATTTTTAATATACAATATATATAGTTAAAAAATTCTAAAATATCGAAATTCAATACATAATTTCTTGACTAATATAAGAAATATTTCAATACTTATTTTCACATATATAGAGTAATTATTTTACTTTATTACTTTATTATTTATTTTAAAAATAAACTTATAACTGTATGGTTTCTTTTTTTTAATTTTAATAATCTTACTTTACTTTAATTATTTATATTAATTATTATATATAATAAGCGAGCTATTGATCACGAGCTCTTAATGTCAAGCTTATAAGGCTTGAGCTTGCCTCATTTAAATAATCGAGCCCAACTTTAAGTTTGAGCTTGTTTGTTTAATTAAACACATGAGCTTAGTCGAGCATTTAACAAGCCGAGCTCAAATAGTTCATGAATAGCTTAGCTCATTTACAGCCCTACACGTAATGGTATCGTATAATGATAATTTATATTTATAATATTAATATAATATGATATTATATAACATTTTATCTCTTTCTTTTATAAAACTCAAATTATTAAATATTAATGGATACTTGTGGTTACCCGCATGGGTATCCGTTAATTTTAACGGGTGTGGATATGAGTAGTGTACTACTCGCCCCTACCCCGTCTTATTGACATCCCTATTTGTGGGTTTTAAAATAACTCGATCTTGAAAGTAGCTTGTTAAAATATTTTTTATATTTTACATTTCGTATTATATTTTTATTTATGTTATAAACATTTTTTTAATATTAAATTGTTTAAAATGTGTTTTAATATTAATATTTAATATAATAAAGATAACTATAATTAAATAATTACCATAACTACTATGAACATAATTATAAAATATTTTTTTTAAAATTTTTAGCATATTTTAAATTTCATGTTATGTTTTTATTGTTTTGAAATTAAGTTTTACTTTTTTAAATTTTTTTTATTATGTTTTAAATTATGTATTATATTATTTAGTTATTTATTTTTTAAAAATTATTAGATATGTTCTAAATTATTATTATTTTTTTTATTACAGTGATATTCACATTAATATAATTACTATAATTAATTAATGATGATTCATAATATTAATCATTTATAATGTTTACAATGTAAAAGATACTTTCTATTTTTAGAAGGTTTGTTGAAAGAAATTTACTATTATATTCTCTCTTTAGATTTCATAGGCTACTTTCATTACCTTATATATAAAGATAAAGATAAAGATTTATTTTCTAATTAGATTTTTTATCCTCCCATCAAAATTAAATGTGTCTTGCATCAACACACCAGTAACTTATAAGTAATAATGTTTTTGTGGCCTTGTGGAATTTATTATCTATTATAATATATAAAAGATGAACCGCGGATTCTAGCGATGAAACGTCAACTCTATTACATTCTCTCATTTTGCCAACTTAACATTTTGGTTGAGTTGTCATTATGTGGATCAATCTCTTAGTTTCTCTTAGTTTGTGAGTTGTAACCTTTGATTGATTGAAATGAATGAATATTAGGAGTTACAACATAGAAGTCATCATTATTCACATTATTTTCCATTTAATCTCCTTTGTCCCTTATAATAAGGAAAATTTGAAGTATTTTTGCTTATAAATTCTATTTTATACATATATATTTGATATACTTAATATTTTAATTTTTAAAAATCTATTATAATATATAAAAGCTAAATCACGGACTCTCACGATTACACATCAATTCTATTACATTCTCTATTTTTGCCAACTCAGCATTTTGGTTGAGTTGTCATTGTGTGGATCAATCTCTTAGCTACTCTCGCGGTGACACGTCAATTCTATTACATTCTCTCATTTTTTGCCAACTCATCCTTTTGGTTGAGTTGTCATTGTGTGGATCAATCTCTTAGTTTCTCTTGGTTTGTGAGTTGTAACCTTTGGTTGATTAAAATGAATGAATACTAGGAGTTACAACATAAAAATCACCATTATTTACATTATTTTTCATTTAATCTCATTTATCAATTATAATAAAAGAAAGTTAAAGTATTTTTACTGATAAATTCTACTTAAATATATATATATATATATTATACTTAATGTTTTAAATTAAAATTTAAAAAAATTGTAAAATCATTTATTCAGTTGCGCGGGTATATATCTAGTTTTCAGTTAAATTGGAGACTCATTAATGATATTTTAACCAATTATAGTCTTCCCTGCTCTTCTCAACTCATTCCATACTCATCCGATTTCAAAACTGCAACCATGCAAGATAATGGTAAAAAAGTTATATTACAGTGACAATATTTTGGCCCATAGATCTGTTTAACTATTCCTTTCAAGCCTATGCTGTAATTAAGAATAAACAACTATTATTCAAATATTATTAGATGTGTGTTTGATTTACAGTTAAATAAAATCAATTTTAATAATTAATGGCTGTGATGAATGATAAATGTTTTACGAAACACGTTACATGAAAATGATTAAAATCAATTCCGCAAAACCATAATTTTATACTATAGCAACGCCAAAACAAATGGGGCTACATCATTGGAGAGTTTGTAATTGATTGAAAGGGTCTCCATTGGAAACTTATAGTTGCATCTGAAAGTATGGAATCGCCTAGCTATATGGAACTATGGATATTTGGCAGATATTAATAGTACTATATTTTGGATAAAGTTGTATGGTCGATATATATTATTCTACCATATGGCTTTGTTAAATCCGAATATTTTCCCATATCCCTTAATTTATTATTATAGTGTATTACTGTATATAGTTGAAAGCATGTCTTTTTGCAACAAAGTTTGGGTTGTAAAAGTGGAATATCTTCCCCTGTTAACATATACCTAGAAGAAAAAACAAGAGGCTTTCATTTTTTATTTCACTGTCTACTGCTACTTTTGAGCAAGAGGTGATTAGAAAACCTGAATTATGACATGAGCAAATTTTATGAAGTATAAATTAATAGTATAAATCTAAGATATGCCCCTCTCAGTCTTATTGATATGCCCCAGTGACCTTGTATATATTGACTCTCATCTTTATTTAGAGGAATTGTCAAATATGTGATTATCCAACTTAAGATGTTAGGTATGGAACAGTAACATTTATTTAGAGCATGTTTGGTTTACCATTGAAACGTGATAAACTTACGTTTTTAATATAAAAAATAAATGTTGGGTAAAACTTGAGTTTAAGTAGTTTCAACGTCAAACCAAACAGGCAAACACACATAGTTTTATAGACAAAGCCAAGACAATTAGAGCTTGTTTGGATTGACGTTTGCCAATCCCAAACTCACGTCCCTAAGAGTAAACTCACTTTACATATTTTTTATGTTGTTTGGCTCCACTGATCAAAACACACTTTTGAGTTCAGAAACTTGAGTTTGCAAAACGCAGGTTTTTGTAGCTTCTGCGTGTGAAACTTGAGTTTCCTCAATGTTTACTTTCTTAAACTCACGTTTGCAGCAAAATATCCAAACATGAAATCATGTTTACTCATACTCAAGTTTATCATAAATCATGTTTACTAAATCCACATTCATTCATACTCAAGTTTGCAAACGCTAATCCAAACACAAACTTAGTCCTGTCTTGATTTCTATGCTCTTGCATTGTAACCCCTTTAATGAACACAATTTTGCATTGATGTTTTACAATCCATTGTTATGAGTGGCAAAATTCTTCAACTGACTTGTCCGCCATGTGGAAAACACGTTTGCTGAAGTTATCGTATTGTTAGCAAGAAAGCAGTTGAGGGTGCTGAAAATTGAAATGCATCTGTCCTAGTCAAAGGAGAGAAAATTTATCTTAAATAAATACTTATTAGTGTTATTATTCTTTTTGAAATGTTTTCACCTGCAAAGAGGTTCAAGCTTGGAATTAATTGAATCATTTGTTTAAGTTTTGGTGAACTATTTTGTGGTGGATTTGGTTCAAACATTCATAATTTTTTATAGACTCACATAAATAAGTTTTTGTACTGGGAAATGTATTGTGGTAAGAAATGGTGAACTGAAGAACATGAAAAAAAAAGCCACTTCATAAATTGATTTGGATAATAAATTGAGATAAGAATGTGAAATATGTAAAATTAAAAACAAAATTTTCCGTTGCCGGGACTTGAACCCGGGTCTCTCGGGTGAGAGCCGAGTATCCTAACCACCTAGACTACAACGGAGGATAGATGATATAGGCAAGTTTAAGTTTAATAATCACTTGTATTCTGAAGATCCAAATCAGATTCCGCGTGATTCTGCTTACAGACGCAGAATGAGAGAGAACAAGATGAGGAATCTTTGAAGAGTGGTGTGAGGGACTTCTTGACTTGCAGGTTTGCATTCTCAAATGCTCTTTTTTTTTTTACTTATTTCAATATATTTTTATGGGTAACTGACTAAGTGGTAATTACAAAAAAAAAGTACTATAAATTGATTTTCTATATTATAAGGAGTATAATAAGTGGGAGAAGTAATGATTCCTAATTGTTTGAAGAGTTTATGGAATTCATTTTGTTTGGTTTTGTTAGAAATGCAAAGCTGCTATAAGAGCTGATCCTTTATACTGCTAAGTTTATGCTAATATTCTCCTTATAGTCCTTACTTTTTTCCCCATGATTCATTGGTATTATATATGGTGAAGCTTTTTTGCCTTAATTTCTGTAACAGGAATTATTCAGGAACTGGACATTGTGTTTCTTATTTTAGTTTCTCCTGAGTAGTAAATAGATTTCATGTGGTACCCTTTAACAAGAGTTCTTGATTGCTCTAATATTTTCTTGATTTCATGCCAAATAAATTAGAATAAGAAAATGCGTGTATTGTCAGCACAAAAAGGGCGTGTAAGCACTTTTACTTTGTTTATTATTTTTTTTTATTTGTTAAAATGACTGCTGGAATCAGGAATCTAAGTCCTCTTCCAACCTTTTGACTTTTCAGGCTTTCTATGTTTCTCTATAGAACTTAATTCATATCCATTCACCTTTTAAGAATGAATCTGAGTTATGAAATAGTGTGGGGCTATTATTATTGGCCTTTTCAAATCATTGAAGGAGAATCCATTGCCAAATGCCAATCGGCATTATTTATTATTTCTTTTTTCTTTCTTGTGAGTAAATCATTCCCTATCATTGAAAAGTTAAGTAAAAGGGAGGGCTGAGAGCAGAAAAGTCAGTGATAATAATTTGGATCACAAATTAAGGTGCATCTTAATTAGCTCTACAAGAAAGTTTGTTTCCTGACCAATAAAATAAAATTTCTTACAAGTTTGTTTAACATATTTTACAATATTATGAATTCCGTTTATATTTTTAAGGCAATACATGTTTCATTTAATATATTTATTACATTAATCAGCATTGTAAAGAAGAAGAAGAAGAAGATTTATGCTTTAAATAATAGGTGATTAGGTGTGTGATCTAGCTACCTTTCCATTGATTTGAAGAGGAACTAGTAATTAATTACTGCATTGAAATTCCAAATGCTTTCATTCAACAATATAATAGATTTTGCTGCCACATGAGCTAGCCTGATCACTACCTGGTCAGACTTCATCAGAATATACTAGAAAGCTCTCCCTCCCAGTTAAGCAAAATAAAATAAAGATTAATGTTTGGTTGATAGTTGACATCCAACACCAGAAAAGAAAAATGATAGATGTGATATAAGAAATGTAATAGGTGTTGAGAATCTTGAGTGTTTATATATATGTGATTGTTGTAAAATAAAATCTAACTTTTAAGCTAGATTTTGTTGTGTTTATATATCATATCATGTAGGTTTAAGCTATGCAACAGCACAGCCTAACAGGCACATGTTATCATATGCATAATAGCTTTCAAACAGGGACATGAAGCGCAGGAGCCGAACATAACACATGTATATTTTTCCATATAAAAGAAGAAAAGAAACAGAATGAAAGGAAATTTATTCTGTCATTTTTATTCACTGGACCACATTTATCATACTAGTAATTAAATTCTTTTGCTTTGAATTTCATCACTGCCCCCCATTAACTGATTCAAGAAACATAGGTAGATCAAAGGACATTGTTTCACTTAATACTTTATTGTAACTATTTGGCGAAAGGACATCCTTGAGAAGCTGCTGAAGTTTTGGTGCTATCCTCTGATAAAAGGCCTCCAAGCAACTCTGCTGGGTCATAGTAAATCTCCACCTCTTCAACTTTCAAAGAGTCATCCACCTGTTTAAAGAAATTTAACTTGATATATGAATCTTGATTGTGACAAAGCATCAAATAAAATGTATCTTATTGTCAATATCAGTAAAATCAAATTACTAATTGTCAATGCATGGTTGGAAATTTTGTTTTACTGAGAAAATTGGTCTTTATCAGGACTAATCAAAATTTTGTGTAGATACTTTGTAGTGCATATTTTATTTCAAACAGTGGATTTAACATAATAGAAGCATAGTACCTTGAGAGTTCCCAAGCCATAGAACTCGACCATCTTGCCATTAGGGGCATGTCCCTTGAAAGGACCTTCAAAGAAGCCCCAGTGCCTAAACTTGAAAGCAATTTCAGGTGGTCCTGTATAAACTTTGATCACTTCCCATGCAAACCCACGAGGGAAAGCAGATCTAAAGACTTCATGAGATGATTCAAAAGTCTCTTCATCTGATTTGTAAGGCTTGAAATCTTCTGGCAGAGAACTTTTCAATAAAGCATTGTAACTTCCCAAGCTTAGAGTTTCCTCTGCAGATAATCCCTCCCTGCCTGCATATGGAAGATGTCAAGACTTTTGATTTTATGTTTTGTATCTATTTCAATCTATGAAACACAACCTACAACAACTAATATACTAACAGGAAAAAAAAGATCAATTGATGTAATTATTCAACTATATATAGCATGAATCAAAGAGATTGAAAATCTGCATAAGTACTTGTAGACCACCTACTCCCAAAGCTCTCTCATTTAACTTCTCCAAAAGTAACTAATTTTAACTTATGGAGAAGTTAAATGCATTTGACCTCTTTGATTCATGCTATTTTTCTCACCTAGAAATACTTCAGCAGAAGTTCCACCCAATCAGGCTCATATTATTTATTATACATTTTAGCTAATAAAGGAAAAATTAATGTGTTACAGATATTAACTTATAGCCTATAGGGGAATCTCTTTTAGCTTCAGAACTAACAAAGTCCCCAACAAAACTTGAAGCAATTTTTGTCTAGGTTATAGGGCCAGATTGGATCTTCACTGTGGAACTTTGGAAGTAAAGTTTATGATGAGAAAGAAATACATGGTACAACAAATAATAAATACATGGGAAAAGTTGATTCATTCACCTCCTTACTCATTTGAACAGAACCCAATCAAATAGTCAAAGAAAATAAAAATAGCATTAATTAATGTATTAAAGCAGAGTATCTATCAAACCTCTAACTTTCTCATGGGAAAAGATGGAGAAGAAAGAAAAATTAGACACAATTGATGTAACTGCTTAATTACCATTAACAAAGAGCTTGAACTTTTCAGGGTTAAGGGTCCTAAAGTCCTGCAAGCGGGTCTTGTGTGAGAGCTCCATCTCCCATGACTTAACAGCATTTTGCACAATCTCTTCCAATGATCCTTCAGGCCATTCCTGCAAATATGCAATCTATAGTGAGAGGGTACATACAATTTAGAGAGAGAATGGATAAGAGGGTGTGGTGGGTGTGCACCTTGGTTCGTCCTTCTTCAAAAAGCTGGTTGACAACATCATAGGTGGGAGGGCCACCATGTCTCCACTGGATGCTATCAGCTTCATCATGCAAGAAAGACCTGTACTTGTCTTTTGCAACTGTGCTGGCCATGTCAAATTTCTAACTAGAGCTTATGCACAAACTAAGAAAATTAAGAGCTATAGCAGTAGTATAGGAAGATGGTGATCATGGTGTGCAACACGTGTAGTTTATATAGGCCCTTTCATGTCTTGTATCACTAAGATAAAGTTTGGTTTTCCTATCATTTCTTAAACAATAATAATTGTTACCCAACCTTTGATAAATTAAAAGATTGATAAAATTTATATTAAGAGTGTAATAATGAACATAGAAATCAAGTTATGCGGTCAGAGTTGATGTAACTTACATATATATATATATATATATATATATTTATATCATTATTGAATTTTAAAATATAGGTATTTTTTAAAAAATTAAATAACAATTTATATTAAGCTAAAAAAATAGTGTCTTATGAATAATGATACAGTTTAAAAAATAAAATAGAAAATATTAAATAAAAAAATAGAGAATAAAAAATTATATTTATGATTTAAATAATTAAAAACATTTCATATTCTTACATAAAAAGTTTAATAAGAGTAGTTTAATTAATACTATATATAAAAAGTTTTACATCGTTAGCTACTTAGCTAATGATGTGTCCAACTGTTGTCTAACACCTTATATTTTATTAAACTAATAAATAATGTGACAAAAACATCATTAAATAATAATGTTACGCTAATAATATAAACATATTCTCTTTTTCTATTTAACTTGGTAGTTATCTTTCTCATCTTATTCTTTCTCCACCTAATTAATTAATTGTTCTGATTTCCTATCAGTTAGATTCACACACTCAATGGTTGCTCATCTTTAAACTTCAAATTATATTTAAATAATGAATCCTAAGAGATTAGTTGAATCCAAAATTTAAATCCTGTGAATTTCTTAATTTCGTAATGAATGGCTTATATATAGGTAGACTTGTAAGGTACACGCAATTTGATATTTTGTAAAAATCATGGGTCGTCCAGATCAAATAAATAGTTCCACTATGATCAACAAATGGTACAAAAGAGTCTAATCAAGTGCACAAAACAATCAATGCTAACACCCCACCAAACAACAAAGCAATAAAGTTTACAAATAGAGAAGATGAAAAAACTCCAAATACACAATTACTGTGCGAACTAAATATCTCCCAACTTAGACCTCGAATCAACGATCCAACCGTTCAGAAAAAAGAATCAAATGTTCTGAAACTGCTCTCAAAATTTCAGCCCGATTCAACGATTAACGAATCTGCAGTAGCGATTTTACAGTTGCAGCTCTGTGTAAAAATGAGAATGACTTTCTCTCTTTCTCTCTCTCAAAGTGTCGGTGTTCTGAGTGACTTCAGACCTTCTCTCTTACTCTCTTCAAACCTCTCTCCACTTAGTTAAGTGAGACATTAAGTGAGCTTCTCAATTTAGACCTTTTCTCCACATAGAAAAAAAGCCCAATACCCAAGTGTAATAACTACACATTATAGTTACTCAACTCTAATAATTTTGAATATCATAGGAATGTTATATCAATACACATTATTCTCAATATATTTCTAGTAATCATTGGTTGAAATTTATATAGATACTATTAAATTTTGAATCTCACTTCTAGTATAATGAGATTCTTGTGATTTTCAATCAATTACATAAAAGTGTATTAAAAAATATATGTTACTAGCAATTTTTCTTTAGCATACCAATTAATGATAGCAAATGATAACAAATATATCATGCTATTTACCATTTATGAATATTTCTTTAACCACTCAAAAATAAACAAGATAGCAAGGTTGTTGTAATTGACTAATAAAAAATGAGCCAATTCATGATTCATGAGGTCTGAAACAAATTTTGAAAATAAGATGCGTCAGCACTTGTTCAATGTCATATTCATCATCATACACCACTCCATCTTTGATTTTATTAATGGTATTCCTTTGCTTCCGTTGAGATGTTTTCCCGTGGAATTTTTTTTATTCTGATCACTGTGATTTAATCAAGATGCTCTTCATGTTTGACACCAAAAAATTTCTTCATGTTAAATTAAAGTGGTCTAACTCCCTCTCCGACCCTAAAGGATAAGGCTTCTTATAAGGACATGGTAATGGCGTCTGAAGGGTTTGCAACAGATCAAGAAAATATGGTTCGTTCTGTCACTGAGGAGTTATTCCCTGACCTCTATGAATCAGATGATGCAGACCAAAATCCTGAAGACTTTGATCCAGCCCCGGAGGTTCAGATTTCATATGAAGAATATGAAAACTAGTGTAAGCCTTGGAGACAGACCCTCATTGTCAAGTTGTTGGGTAGAAAGAGCAGTGCGTTTTCTTTCGGCTCGGCTGCAATCATTATGGGCAGTCAGAGGCCAAATTACAGTGGCTGATTTAAATGAGGAATTCTTTGCAGTCAGGTTCAGTGACCCAGAGGATTATAGCCATGCACTCTTTGAAGGACCTTGGCTTATTACTGATCACTACCTCCTTATTCAGAGATGGCGTCCACGCTTCAAACCCTACCAAGATTCAATCAAGAAAATAGCGGTGTGGGTAAGGATCCCTAATCTCCCTATGGAGCTCTACAATCATCACTTTTTGTGGAGGGCGGGGAAATGCTTAGGCAAGATGCTGAAAATTGATCAGCATACCTCCATTCACTCTAGGGGTCGATTTGCCCGTTTCTGTGTGGAAATTGATATTCGTAAGAAGCTTGTGCCCTATATTTCAGCTATTGGAGACACATTTAAAGTTGAGTACGAAGGTCTACATCTTATATGTTTAAACTATGGAAAGTATGGTCACAAGTTGGAAGCTTGTCCTGAACCCCCCTAAACCAGAATTCCGAACCTTCCCATGAGCAGGCTTCTCAAGTGCAGCACCAGCAAGATAGGAATTCTAAGGATCATACTACCCCTGAGGGTGAGATTTCTCAGCCTGAGACTAGAGGACCTAATGATGGTACAGATCTGTCTAATCCCCCCCATGTTTCCTGTTTTGGGCCCTGGATGTTGGCCAAACCCCCCCCCCCCCCCCACGGAGAGCTCCAAGATCGAGCACTCTTGGGCCTGCTAAGGTTGATGAGGATATGGGATCAAAACCCAATGGGTCTAGGTTTGAGGTCCTCCATGTGGAGTCTGATGACCATATGGAGAATCCTGGAACTGATTCTAATAGTAATATGGAAGAAACTGAGCTACCTACTACAGAGAAAAGTGACCAGCCTACTCAGCAAATCCAGCAAACTATAATGAGGGTTAGAGACCCCAAAGGGGGGAAAAACCCACAACAGCACAGGAATCCCAAAATTAAACAACCCCACTCTATCAATAAACACATTCAGGTAAAGGGTCAGGAGCATACCAATAGTGCTAAAAGTAACTTGAAATAAAAAAAAACCAGCTATTACAGAAGTAAAGGAAGACAGGACTGCTGATCCTAAGAGTGGTCTACCTGTGAGAACTAAGCCTATCCCTCCTAGATCTCAAGAACAAAAAAAAGTAGATCATGAATATGATTTACAATTGATTCAGAAATGGGGATCTCCCCAGGAGTTGCAGAACTTTGATTCTAGGTTACCTGATCCGGATTTGCCCCAGGTGTCTATTCCTTCCCATGGAACCTGATCCTGAACCACCTGACAAAGAAAGTGCTAGTCAGAATATGGTCATAGATGAAAACTCTCATGAGATTAACCATGCTGTTACAGAATGTACTATCAGCCAAGAAGGTTACCCTTCAAAAAATTTTTCACAATAATCATTCATGAATTATTTAGTTTGGAATTGCAGGGGAATTTATTCTAAAGGATTTGCTGGTCTTATTAAAGATCTCAGAGGTTTGTATAAGATTGATCTTCTTATATTGCTGGAAATTCATGCTAGTGGCCTCAAAGCCATGAAGCAAATTTATAAATTTGGTTATGATAAATATTTTATTGTGGATTCTGTTGGTCAGTCAGGTGGTCTTCTTATGCTATGGAATAGTTCTACTTGGAATATAAATGTTATTGATTCTGCTCCCCAATTAATTCATGCCCATGTAACCTATGGTTCCCTAAGTTGGTCTCTTACGGCTGTCTATGCGACTCCTCATCATATAAATAGAATCATCCTTTGGGACAAGCTTAGAGAGATTAGCCATTCTATTTTGGGTTCTTGGACGGTTGTAGGTGATTTTAATGCTATCACTTGTCTGGATGATAGGAAAGGTGGTTCTAGTAGGCTGAATCTTAATAGTATGCAAGCTTTTAATAATATGATATCTGATTGTGACCTGTTGGATGGGGGCTTTGTGGGGGACCCTTTTACTTGGAAGAGGGGTAGCCTTTGTGAGAGGCTGGACAGAGCCTTAGTTAATATGGACTGGAGAATCCAATTTCCTGAGGCTACTGTGATCCACTTACCTTTTTTCAAGTCTGACCACTGCCCCCTTCTTATAAATTTTGACTATCTTAACCCTCCTAACAGGCACAGAAGGCCTTTTAGAATGTTAGCCTCTTGGTTACAACATCCGGAGTTTCCTAATTTTGTGTCTAAATCTTGGGATCTTCACAGAGACTGGAATTTCTCTTTAGATAAGTTTAAAAGTGATGTTCAGGTTTGGAACAAAACTGTTTTTGGCAATATTTTTTATAGGAAAAGGAACATTCTTAGAAGGCTGGAAGGTATTAAGACTAAGATGGTTCATTGCTCTGATCCTAATCTCCCTCATCTTCATAAAAAGCTTTGGAAAGAATATGAGGAGATTGCTGCCCAGGAGGAACTTCTATGGTATCAAAAATCTAGATCTAATAAGATTTTATTTGGTGATAAGAATACTAAATACTTCCATGGTATAACTTTAGCTAGACGGAAAAGAAATAAAATTACTTCCCTCCTAAATGGTAATGGTGTTTGGATCTCTGACCCGTCTGAGTTAGAGTCCCATTGTACTAATTTTTTTATACAGCTTTTTCAGGAGGAAGGGAAGTATAGCCCTTTCCCTTTGCAGCACAGCTTTCCTGATATTGACTCAACTCATATGGACTGCTTATCTAGCACTGTGACAAATAATGAGATTAAGCAGGTGGTCTTTTCTATGGGGGGATTTAAAGCTCCTGGCTATGATGGGGTTCATGCTTTTTTCTATCAACACTTTAGGCATGTTATTGGGCCTACTGTCTGCAATTTAGTCTCCCAGGTTTGGTCTAATCCCTCTATTATTGAGTCTTTAAATGATACCTTGATATCCCTTATTCCTAAATTGGATAATGTTATTTCTCTTAATCAATATAGACCTATTAGTTTATGCAATGTCTCATATAAAATCATTACTAAATTGATCTCTCAAAGGATTAGGAGTGTTATCCCCTTTCTTGTTGGCCCTAATCAGAGTAGTTTTATCCCTGGAAGACAGAGTAGGGATAATATCATTATTGCACAAGAAATTATTGGATCCATGAGAAGGAAAAAAGGGGTGGATGGCTATTAAAATAGATCTTGAGAAGGCCTATGATAGGTTGAATTGGAACTTTATTAAGGATACTCTTATAGATATTGGATTTCCGGATAACATCATTACAATTATATGGAATTGTATATCTACCTCTAGATTGAGGGTCCTTTTAAATGGGGAAGCCCTTGATTATTTTAAACCCTCTAGAGGGATCAGACAAGGGGATCCTATTTCCCCCTATTTATTTGTACTTTGTTTAGAGCGCATGTTCCAATTGATTAATATTGCTGTTGAATATAAATTTTGGAAACCATTTAAGGTTGGTCGTAAGGGCCCTTGCATTTCTCATCTTGCTTTTGCTGATGACCTTATACTTTTTTCAAAGGCTTCTTTGGATCAGGTTGATATTATACAAACTGTTCTTGATGTGTTTTGTAAAAGTTCTGGTCAAAAAGTTAGCTTAGAGAAAACTAGGATTTTCTTTTCTCCTAATGTTTGTATGCAGGTCAGAGAAGAAGTTTCAACAGGGTTAGGCTTCAAAAGGACTGATGATTTGGGGAGATATCTTGGTGTTCCTCTCCACCATAAAAGGGTCACCAGAAATACTTTTCAACATACACTACAACAGAAATGACCTAAGGAAACAGACACTTAGAATGCGGTTAACAGGGAACCGCATTCCAAATTCTTGGAATGACCACTAAGAGTGCGGTTGTAAAATAACCGCACTCCATTGTCAGTAAAATCACTAGGCTGCACGGAATGCTACTCCATTGTCTCCACACTCCTCTCTTTCGAGTTTCAACAAAAAAAAAACTCTCCTCTCTTTCCCTCCTCTGCTCTCACCCGAAGTGGCCATCATCCTCTCACTTATCTCAACCCCAAATTTTGTTTTGTTTAAGCCATATAAAGAAGCTCTTTGAACTCATTCTCTCTCCCTTATCGAGGGATTAGGGTTCCTAATTTGTGTATAGAGGGGCAGTTGGTGGCTAGGACGACAGAGGGCTGCCACGGCTTGTGTGCGACAGACACGGTGGTGGTGCCACCAGAACGACGCGAAGGAGATGGGGGTGCATGCAGTCGTGCACAGCCACGATTTGGATGGCGGAGTGGCATCGTGACGGCGCCCTCCTCCCTTTGTTTCTCTTCTGCTTTTCTTTCTATTTTCTTCCCTCTCTTTTTGATTTATTTGATTTGGTTTCTGTTCTATTTCTGAAATTTCTTTTTTGTTTGAAGGTGGTGGTTGCTAGAGGGATTGATTGGACTCTGGTTATGGGGAGATATGATGATGGTGAGATGCGATTGTGATGGGTCTATGGAAGTTGTATGCATTTTGTTGTTCTACTAACAAGTAACAATATCATATATACAGGTAGAAATATAACCTGCCCTGCTTGAGAACTCCTACTCTAACAATTTCAGTTTGTGCTAGGAACATGATTCAGATTTTTGTTTTCGGATGATTGATTGATTGGGAAATTGAGTGGTAGTGGCATGTTAAGCTTATATGTAGCACTTTCATTTTTTTTAACCTGACTTTAATTCTTCTCTAACCCTGGGAAAGAATGCCTCAACAAGATAAAAGATCCCTTTGCTCCTATTTGGTAAGTGATATGTTAACAAGTCTGTTCGTTGTTGTGTTTTATTGTAACTGTATATTTTTCATTATTAATATTCTTATTCTTATTGGTAGAACACATTGATTAATTACATTTCATTTGCTTCACTTTTCAGGCTCAGGCTGCTACAGCTCTGAAGGATTGAGTTCCTTGTTTTATATCAAAACATGTTGCCATGCCACCCTAATTATCAAGCTATGTTTTAATGCAGTTGCAACTCAAATTGGAAAGTGAAGGGAAGAATATGTACGAGATGTGTGCACATTTGTAAGAGATGCTTTGCATATAAGTGTTATATTGTTGTATCTAAGTATGCTAAATTGAATTCACTGAATTGCTGAAGTGTTGTTGTTTCAAAATCATTGTTCGAATAAATCAGTAGCTCACAAGAAGAGAGTTTCCTTCACTGTTCAAGTAGCAAAGCCCCCTGCATTAAAGTGTTTAAGTTGTTGTATAGATAGAAGAAATCATCTATTTTCTGATATATGGTTCCTAATGTTGCCTGTGTGAAACACAATTGTAAAATGATTAGCATATTAATTGTGAAAAATATGATAATCATATTCTTTTGCTCACCACTGTCTTACAAGTACTGCTCTCCATGAGCTGAAGGTACTTTGCATCACTATAGTCTAAAACTAATAATTTAACTCTAGGAATTACTATTTTACATGAGTGTTTTTTTCTTCTGGATCTATAAAGCTATAATTGATCTCTAATCAAACCAGAGTCATGCATTTATTGTAGCTTAATCAATTTGTGTAGCATGAGGATGCCAAGCAATGTTATTGCTTGTTGTAACACTTTGACTAGTCATCATTGATTCATTCATAACTTGAACTAGACACATTAGATTTAAGTGCCGTTTTTTTTGTTAGAACCCTGAGATATATATCTTTCAATCAATAAAATTTCAGATTTTTTCTCCTTTATGTGTAATACCAGTTTTGGATCAAAGTTAGTAAAATTTATGCATGCTGTAATACTTTGACTAGTCCTCACTAATTCATTCATAACTTGAGTTAAACACATTAGATTTAAGTGCCGTTTTTTTGTTAGAACCCTGAGATATATATCTTTCAACCAATAAAATTTCAGATTTTTTCTCCTTTCTGTGTAATACCAGTTTTGGATTGAAGTTGGTAAAAATTCTGCATGCTCTGAGTTCTGACAGCATTCATTCATTCAAGTAGAAGTCGAGTTATACATAACCATTTAATGCAAAACCTGTCCCATTCGAAAGCTAAGACATAGAGGTACTTTGCATCAAATTTTCATGATTTAAGTCCAATAATTAAAGTCTTGGCTTCTACTCAAAGGCAGACCAGAGTTGGCAAGGGTATTCACTAAGTTTTGTTTTATGATTGAGAAGTTACATGGATAAAAGTGTACATTTTCTTTAGGGGCATTTTTTGTTCTGTAAGTGTACTGGACCTGCAAGTTTTGCCTTAAATGACCATCAAATATTCCCTGTTCGCTGAAGCTATATTGTTTGTAAATTTTTTATTTGCTTTATTTATCTGTACATAACACTTCATCGACAAGCCAATATTAGAATCTTGAATAGTCTTACACTTCAACTAAAACTATGATAGAATAACCTAGTTTTGTAGAAGATAGTTTGATCAATTTCTTGATTCTCCAACTTGTCTATTATATCTCAGTGCTAGAAAGATTTCTGATTATATTTTAACATTCTGAAATTTCTTCTAACAGATAGATTTGAGGTAATTCCAAGGCCTTGGTTTTATTTTTCTTTTATTTCTTAGGTTTAAAATCTTTTCTGTTGTGTGACTTGATTAATACACTATGTTTCATCCAAGCTAAGCTGCTTATCTTTTTATTAGGTGTCCCTTTAAGTACATCTATGAAAGACATAGTCACTATCTTGGCTTAACTCAGGAACTAATTCAAATTTAGTGGAAAAAAATACCAGGAGCCATGTATCCATAGGAACCAGCAAGATGGGGTCTTTGAATTGGCTTGGAATTAGTATTTTCTCAGGAACCATGTATCTATAGTATTTTTTTCACTAGGTACTCTGTCTTTGAATTGATTATATGTATACACTTTTTGTGTGCTGGTTGGTTTGATTGGGTGTGGGACCCTTGGTAGCTAGTAATTAATTCCAATTCAACTCCTTAGGATTGAGTGAACTACTAAGAGATGCTTATCCAATTTTTAAAATTGACAATTCCACGGTACCTATGACCTTTTGCATGTTAAATTATTATTTAAGTGTGTACGGTAGGTCTGTGTGTAATTAAAAATTATGTGTATGCACTAGGTTGGCATGTGAATATAAAATTATGAATACATAATTTGCTTCTCTGAAACAACTCCCCAAGTGATGTTCTGTGTTCTTTCTTTGCTGTTGTAGTTGTTTCAGATAATTCAATAGCTGTTCCAAAGAGATGTCCCTGTAGTGGACAAGTTGCAGTTCCATTCCCATTTGATTTTGTGCCTTCTATTGGCTTTCCACTGAGTGTTATTATGCTAACATGACTACTTCTCCGAGTGCTAACATGGCTATTTGAATTCTTTGACATGATGTTTATATTAATGCTTTGAATACTATAAATTAATTTCAATTTTGGAACTGATTTCAAACTGTTCTGATATACAATGTCTTCTCTTGTAATTGATTATGCAAGGTGACATAAATGATCATGAAAGTCTGGTTAAGGCAATCAAGCAAGTTGATGTTGTGATCTGTGTAGCTGGTAGACTACTAATAGTAGACGATAAAGTGAAGATCATTGCATCAATAAAAGAAGCTGGAAACGTCAAGGTAAATGCCCCCACTGCTACTTGATTGTGATGGTTGCATAATAACTAATCAGTTTCTCAAGTAAATATACTTACTAGTTGGATAAATAAATGGTTACAAAAGAATTTTTTAAAATAAAAAAAATACGGATGTGCTTCGTTTAGGGAGGGATGAGATGATGGTAATGACATATATATCAAAGTAGACGATGTAAAATTTGTAAGGTAGATTTTGTTACGTTTGCATAGAAAATACTTACATTTAAAATGGTTTTTAGGCATACCAGTATTGAAATTGAAACATGGAAAAATTCATATTTTATTATTTTAATATAATTTAGACTTGGATAAAACTTCATTTTTGTTGCTAGTTGAGGGTCTAAATTGATATGCAGATTTTTCAATTTTGAAGTCGTAGTTTGTTATTAAGCTTTGATGATGAAGATCACTCTTTCCTATTTCCTGCTTTTATAAATATATTTTTTTAGAATTTTTTCTGGTTATATTTAGTGAATCTGAAGTGAGGGTGCAAAAATAATTCCTAAAAATATTATGAGGGTGCAAAATTAATTTGTGGGCTGGTTGCAGGGTTGATTTGGAAGTCTGGGCATTGCTATACTATAGTCAATGGGTTAAATTATTAAAATCCATACCTACGGATTCGCTTCGGAAATTCCGTAGCTAACGACGTCAGAAATTAAAAAAATAAATACTTAGAGTGCGGTAATCGCACTCTAAGTTGAACTTGGAGTGCGGTTATGGAACCGCAGTCCAAGTAGACCTTCACTTAGATAGCATGCGCTTAGAGTGCGGTTCCGATCGCATTCCAAGAGGATGCGGAACCGCACTCTAAAGCCTTTTTTGTTGTAGTGATATCATCCATAAAACCAAGACAAATCTCTCAAATTGGAAATCCAATACACTTTCCTTTGCTGGCAGGCTCACTTTGAGTCAATCTATCCTCAATGCTCTTCCTATGTATACTATGCAATCATCCTATCTCCCTCAAAACACATGTGCTGAGATCGACAGATGCTGTAGGAGTTTTCTTTGGGGGGACACTGAGGAGCAGAAGAAAATTCACCTTCTTAACTGGGATATGTTATGTTCCCCTAAGCTGGAAGGTGGGCTTGGGCTGCGGAAGGCTAGTGATGTCAACAAAGCATTCATGATGAAGGTTGGTTGGGGTCTTATCAAACAGCCAAATGATCTCTGGGTCCAAGTCCTGAGGGCTAAGTACAAATGTGGGGATGATCTTATTCCTATAGTTAAAAGGAAACCTGGAGACTCTAATCTCTGGAAAGGTCTATGTGCTTCCTGGGAGACTTTGTTAGATAATTGCATTTGGAGGATTCATGATGGGAGAGTTACAAAATTTTGGACAGATGTTTGGGTGCCAAATCATATGCCTCTATCCAGTTATGTCTTGCGGCCTCTAAGTGAATCAGAACTCAGTAATACAGTTTGTTGCTATGTCAATAACGAGGGTGGTTGGCTTAGCTCCATTCAAGACCTCCTGCCTACTACAGTTTATGAAGAGTTATGCAAAATCCCCACCCCAACTAGACCTACTCCTTTTGCTCAGAATGATGAGGTGGGACAAGATACTATTGCCTGGAAAAGCTCTCCTGATGGGAATTTCACAGTTAAATCAGCCTATGATCTTCTGTCTAACTCAATCAGATCAAACAGAAACCCTCTCTTTAAGAGAGTCTGGGAGTGGAAAGGCCCCCAACGTATTAAATTATTACTATGGAAGATAGCTACTAATGTTATCCTTACAAATGAACAGCGAAAGGCTAGACATTTGACTACAGATGATAAGTGCACCTTTTGCAAAAGTGCTACTGAATCCAGATGCCACTTATTTAAAGATTGCAGTGAGATTAGAGAGATTTGGTCAAGCGTGCTTACCAGGGATGAGTGGCAGACTTTCTTTCGTCCAAATAATACCAGCCAGTGGCTTATGGAGAACTTGCCGAACACGGGGAAGATAGTCCCTAATATGGAAAAATCAATCACTTTTGGTGTTACAATTGAAGCAATTTGGCGTGCAAGAAATAATTTAATTTTCAACAGCATGAGAATCTCAAACTCTGTTCTTATAAATCAAATACATGGGCAAGTAAAGGAAATTTTGGGGTTTATTAACTCTGACCTGAACCCTAACATCTGCCCCCTTCAGAACTCTTTTCGGCTTCTTCATTGGAACCCTCCGCCTGAGGGTTGGTTCAAACTCAATACGGATGGTGCAATTTGGCAGGAAGAGAATCGCGCTGTTTGTGGTGGTGTTGTGCGTGATTGTTGGGGTAATTTCGTTTTAGGGTTTTCTGAATTCCTCGGAGCTTGTTCGGTGGTCGAAGCGGAGCTGAGGGGAGTCCTTCGCGGGTTGATGATTATGGGGAACTATAGGCGTTCGAAGATCATCATAGAGTCTGATTCTCAGATCGCTGTGAAGTTCATATCGGAGGGAGTTTCGGATACGCACCCGTGCTCGAGTTTGATTCGTAAGATTTCGTCGCTGAGTCGTCAATTCCCTGAGGTTATTTGGAGGCATGTGCTTCGTGAGACAAACAAAGTGGCTGATGTTTTGGCTAAAGAGGGGTTAGGGATGAAGGATAGATTCCGTGAATTTAGGGTTGTTCCCAGTTGTGTTTCTCTGGAATTCTACTTAGATTTTTCGGGAACCCTCTATGAGAGAGGGGGTTAGTTTTGTCTTTGTAGTGTTGTTCTTTTCTGTTGGCCTTTTCTAGGCCCTTTTATTCATTAAAAAAGAAAACTCCCTCTCTGTCTCTAATATTCTCCTCCAACTCGTCGGAATACAGGTAAGAATTACAATATAATATTAGTGGACTTTTATAATTTGACATTGAATCTTTATTTGGATAATTTTTTTTATTAAACTAGTAATTTAATCAACATATATAATACGGAGATAAACCTATATTTTTATTTAATTAAAATTAAATATACAGTAAATTAATATTTTTAAAATAAAAAATATAGAATATTTTTTAATAATCATTCAATTTTAAATTATAATAATAGATTATATTTTACTATTGAAAGTTAATTTATATTATTATTTTAAAATAAGATATAATTAAATAAATTAAAATCATAATGATAAAAAATATTTATATTAAAGATAAGGATTAAAATAGAAAATGATAGGATAAGACTTTGAATCTTGATAAATTTCCAAATTTAGGATTAATATTTATTAGTATTTAAAAATTTAATAAAAAAGAAAAAGAATATTTGCATTAAGGATTGAGAAATAAGAATCTCACTTTCACAAGAAGTGTATGGAATTCACTATTAAATAAGAAAAGAGAGAATGTTAAAAATCATTGAGAGAGAGTGGAAATCATGAGCATCTCACCCCTCCAAAATAAGATGTCAAAATTATAATACAGAGAGTTTGATTACAAAATTATAAAAGCACAAAAATATGGAAGAGAATTAAGTTTAAATTGGTGGTTTTCCATGTATTGCGCTGAATTATACTACAAGAAAATAATGTACTGCTATCTCTCTTATGAAAATTTGTTGGTTGGCGCGCGACTAATTAATAAATAATAGTTCACCAACCATTATTATATCTACCAATGTTTAAGTTGTCCATTTATTGCTTTACTTACCTATGGTTAAACTGAATATTGTATCAACCAACGAGGTTGGTTCAAGTGGTACATGTTTGTTTTCCCTTAAATAAGGTCTCGGGTTCGGGAGAATTAGCCCCACAATGAGCTGGATTAGCCTCACCATGAACTGGATGTTCCCAACTCGAACGGGATTGTCTCCCGTGAATATTGGATCAGTAGTTGGAAAACCAACTGCAAGAGGAGCAAGGAGCAATTTTCATTAAACGGTGACAATTGTCAACCAACGGCCATGATCTCAGTTCATTTTTAACTGCAGAGTATCGCGACCGGACCTAGTTAAACCATTAGTATATCTAATTTATTGATGATTTCATCGACAGTAATTTTGTGCATGCTTTATCGCCCAACACCTAATCAATTTTAAAAGTTTAGCCATAAATAACTTTCATTTCAACTTTAACAACCAGACCATGTAAAGATGTTGCAAATTCACCATTAATAATAGAGAAATGTTAACAAGTGTAATTAGGACAATGCTTAGAGAATTGGAAGTAAAAAAATTGTATTGAAGTGTGTGATATTTAATATCATATATACCATAATAATATGATTTTCAATAAAAATTTTCTCTTTAATTAATATCTTTAGGGCACTCGTTAATCGACCCTTAATAATATAATGGAAAGGTATATTTATTTTTTGTTTTCAATTTATATTGACATCTCAACCAATCAACCATCCTTTTGGGTTGACCTTTGAAAAAAAAAGAGGGCATTACAAAGTTTGAAGTCAGCATGTCTATTAATAATAGTTTATCAAAAACTATCAAAGTTTGTGGATAAGCCTTTTAATGCCACAAACTTTGAAGATAAGCCACCTGCGAATCACATGACACTATATCTATATCTATATATATATAATTATTTAATTAAATTATGTTTCTCTATATATTTCAAATGATATTTAATCATTAAATTATATGTTATATTTCATATCTTATTATGTTCTATGATTAATCATTATATTTCTGATCATATTTATGATTATATTTGGATTAATTTTTAGTAATTATTTTAATTAACACTATATCAAAAAAGACATATATGATGGCACTTCCGTGTTAATTTTGAGGGCGCTTGGCAACGACCTCTTATTTTATATCCTCATAGGTACTAAAAATAAGAGTGTTTACAAAACTCCCTAAACATATATCAATTAGGGCCTTATTTGGGATGAAAGCGCTATTCCCTTTTTTTGTTATATGCTCCTAATGCGCTTAGCAGGAAAGAAGTGCCCTTATTAGAAGCCAGTAAGGGCGCTTAACCAGATAATATAAGTGGATGGTCAAGGCACTTGTTACCTGGTAAACGCCTTCAAATGTCAATAATTTTTTAAAAAAAAAAAATTCAATTTTCAGTGAGGGCATTTCTCTAAAGTGAAGTGCCCTAGCTTGACAATATATTTAAAAAATAAAATTCATTGTACTGTAAGGGCGTTTCTGGGAGTATAAACACGAAAACGCCCTCATATGCGTCCTTATTTCCAAAATTTGGCATAGTGAGTAAGTTATTTTTCTAATTAATACTTAATTAAAGTGCAAGTATAGGTTTTTTTTTTCAAAAGACTGAGTATAGGGATTTAACTATAATACCCTCTGGTATTCATTATCATCGCTAATTTTTAATTAGACCTTTTTGGCTTTTTGTGTTACTATAGAAATTTAATTGGTAATACACTTAGCTATAAAGTTGTAAAATTCTTTTAAAACCAAGGTGTTGTTATGAAATTAATGTTAAGAATATATAAGAAAGTAGAGAGAAGAGATGAAGAGAACAGAAGAAGAGAGTAAGAGTAATCATGTCTTATTACATTCATATAAGGGGGTATTTATACAAGTGAATGAGAGTTAATAAAGGAAATTAAGTAACCTACAATTATACAATATCTTCTCAAGATCATACCTTCTAATAAAGGAAATAGGTAAAGTAATATTATATCAGACTAAATATGATGGACATCCACTATATCTTAATTATTCATAACACTCCCCCTTGGATGTCCATTATTTCAATTTCAAAATGTGTCTGTTAAAACCTTACTAGGAAAAACCTAGTGGGACAAAAACCAAGTGAAGGAAAAAGATTATATCATTCTTTAATATGTTATTAGATAATGCATCATTAAAAACCTTGCTAGGAAAACCCAGCGAGACAAAACCATGGGGAAGGAAGAAAGAGTGGAAAACGTATTTATGTTTGCCCCCTCATTTAGACAATAATGTCTAAGACGATAAAGACCAATCTTTTGTACTGGTTGCTCAAAAACTTTAGTTGGCAACGACTTTGTCAAATGATCTGCTAGATTGTCACATGAATGAACTTGTTGAACATATATATAACCATTCTTTTTAACATCATGAAAAAGAATTTTGGTGAAATATATTTTGTTCTATCTCCTTTAAGGTACACTTCTTTCAACCGGAAAATACATGCAGCATTATCTTCGCATAAGATCGTCGGAGTCAATTTTTCGTAATACAAACCACTAGAGTGTGTTGTATCAAGGTATGTAAAAATGTTCCTGGGAAAGTAAGTTAGGAAAATGATTTTCCCATGTTTGATTCAAGTTTTAGAAAAACATTCATGGTATTATTGATTCCCGGGAATGTATGTTAGTCATTCTTTATTCCCATGGTGAGGGGTGGGAATCTTATATTCCCATGGGAATGGACATTATTTTTCTCACTTCCACTTCATTCTACAATATTTTTTTATTTTTTTTAATATTTTTAAAATAAATCATTTTTAAAAATATTCCCGGGAATATTAAATACATACCAAATATACATATAAATTTTACCCAGGAATAACATTCTTGGTAATAGGATTCCCAGGAACATCATTCCCGGGAATATAATTTTATACCTTGAAACAAACTCACCACAAGTTTCTTGCACATGTTGAATCACATATATTTCCACCAAAAGCATTCTCAACTTCCACATGCAATGCAAAATTTTTTGCATGATTGGATGTTGTGGCTACAATTGTTTGTTTCATGGACTTCCATGAGATGGTTGTACCACCACTTGTAAATAAATATCTTGTTTGTGATTGATCATTATGAGGGTCACACAAATAATCCTGCAATTGCATAACCAACCAAGTTTGATTTAGGTTTATTTGAGAAGAATAAACTCATATCCATAGTGCCTTTAAGGTAGCGAAGAATATGCTTAATTCCATTCCAATACCTTCTTGTATGTGAAGAACTATATCTTGCTAATAAATTGATAGCAAAAGATACATTAGTGCCCAAATTTCATTGAGATATGGTACTTCAGGAACAAACAGTTCTTCATCATTTGCTCAAGGTCTAAAAGGATCTTTATCCACATCAAGTGACCTTACAATCATTGGAGTGAACAATGGATGTGATTTGTCCATGTAGAATTGTTTCAACACCTTTGTTGTAGATGCTTCTTGAGCATTAAAATTGCATCTTTTACATATGCAAGTTGAAATCCAAGACAAAACTTTGTATTTCCCAGATCCTTCATCTCAAATTATTGCTTTAAGCAATTTACAACTTTTGGAAGCTCTTCAGGAGTTCCAATAATAATTAAGTCATCAACATAAACAGCAAATATGTCAAACTCTTTGTCATATCTTTTTTAATAAAAATACATGGACAAATAAGATCATTCTTATATCCCTTTTTTAGCAAATATTCACTGAGAAAATTATACCACATATGCCCCGATTGCTTTAGTCCAAAGGGATTTATTCAATTTGATTGAATAACTTTCTCGAAAACTTGGATTATATGCTTTGGGCAAATTGAACCCTTCAGGGAGTTTCATATAAATATCATTTTCAAGAGAGCCATATAAATGGGTCGTAATAATATCCATTGAATGTAAATCGATACTTTTATGTACTACAGGACTGAAAAGTATCGAAATCACTCGCATCCACCATGTAACGCCCACCCAAGGGGTAGACATTACTTGGTTTTACGTAAATTTATAACTAAAACTTTAAGGAAAAAGTAAGAGAATTTTTTTCAAAAGAAACAAATACACTGATTTTTTTTTATTTTACATGTTCATCATTTTGAAAACAAAATATTTAGGGTACTTGAAAAATTTAGTTCAACAAGTATTCCTACATTCCAAATTCAACTATAAGAAATTTTTTTATTTGTATAATACAAATGGGAACATTCAAGAATACAAAACTCAAGAAATAAAGATTAGGACTCTTAACGTGACTATGATCCGGCTCAACTTGATACGAGACTTCCACCTCGGCCCAAGTCGTGGTCCACTCTAATGAAATAAGATCTCTTCTAGTGCCTCCATCTAACATGGTGATAGATAACAAGAAAGCAAACAACAAAAACAACAACAAAGGGGTAAGAGAAAGAAATGAAAATCATACCGACAGAAAGTAACGAATGAGTTAAGGTACACAATTATTCCTATAATAACCAAGACATATATAAGCAATCATAAGAATAAGTCACAAGAACTTCATTCCATATCCCAATCATCACAACAGTCAATGCATGCAATGCAAAGACTCTTAGACACAGTTTTACCAATGTCATGGGAATGCAGACTCAATGCAGACTCTCAGGTGCACCTCCAAACTTTCCAACATATTCATATTAGTATCTTCAACAATACCAGTGCCAACACCTTTCAAGATGTTGATACCAATATCTTCGGCAATACTAATATAAATATCTTGATCCAAACAATAACTTGGGTGAAGCGATCGGGAGTAAGAGTTCTGCCCTCGCCAACTCATGGCGGACACCAGCTACTTCAATTCCATTACTTGCAAGATTTGGAGGCAAGAACAATCTTCATCGATCCTGATTATGGCCAGAGGATCGTCAGGGTGGTCGGTGTTGCTCGGTACTCGCTCCGACTTCAGGGCGCCCACTTGCCATGGCAGCATATTTCCCCACCAAGTACACCCTCAAGGCACACTGGGGCCTCCCCTCCAGCCATATCGTGATTGTACCTTACTGTAGCTTTCCCATGAACAATTCCATGATGCATGATAACACAAACAACAAGGCCTTGCCCAAACATCACATTGTGGGATTCTCATGGTACATCAAAGGCACTAAGGCCACAATAACCAAGGCACTAAGGCCATCATCACAAAGCCACACTACAAGAAAAGCGAGATTTAACGGCGGTTTATTAGTGGCGGTTGCATTTAACTGACCCTAACACAAAGAATTACTGGCGGTTTTGTAACCGTCGGTAAATACTGGCGGTTTTAGGTGATTAACGGCGGTTAAACCGCCTTTAAATTCTAAAATAATTGATAGAAAGATGGAAAAAAACATAACGGTGGTTGTTTAATTTTAAAACCGCCGTTATGCTTAATAATTCTGTTTGCTTTCATTCGCGCATTCATTGTTTAGTTCGCGGCTTCAATTTTCATTCTCAAATTTCACTGTCTCACATCAAGTGGGTCATTACCTAGATTGAGGTTTTAGGAATTCAACTAATAGGGTTAATGGAAGAGGGCTTTGGATTTCACTCCACCTACCTTTCTTCCGGTCACTGTCATGCATCAACATTTCTCCCTCCCTCATCTCGTAGTCGTTCCTCCCCCATTCTACTGTGCAAGCATTATCCAACACAGGAAGAAAGAGCACAAATCCCTAATCTTGTAAGCCCTAATTACCTATGATTTTATTCCCTTCTCGGCTTCGTTTTTTTGGTATCTGATTAATCTTTGAATTGTTTTTGTTAATTATACTACTACATGAATACAAGTTGGACTGTTGGACTTGTTTTTTGTATTATTGTGTAAATGTTCCTTATTTGATGCATCAAATGGTAAGGGTTTTTTTTCATAATGAAACTTGGCTTTTGGACATATGAAACTCAACGCTTTCACTGAACTCTCTATCCAATAATCATTCACCCACCTCTCTATCTCTCTTTATTTGTGTAGGATTCATTTATTCACGTTATAATTTTTATTCATTCACAAAAGACATTTCTTATGCTAACAAAGCTATCCATGACTAAATCTTTCATTTTCAAAGGCCTATCTTCATAGCAGGTAGATATATATGTTGGTTCAAACACATCTTTTTCTTGAAAGAGAATGACAATTTGTCCCTCTGTTCTTGTGTCTCGTTGTTTTAAAATTAAATCCATGTATGCTTTGTTTTATGAAATTTATTTACAGGACCACTTTTATTAAGCTTGAAGAATATCATACTGCCAAGGTAGCACTGCAAAATGGTGCCTCTTTTGCTTAAGATGATTTCAAGACTCACCAATTTGATTCAAGAATGTGATCACTATATTGTAGGTGAGCACGTATTCATATGCATTTTTATTATCTATGGGCTCTGCATTTTTATTTTTATCACCCTTTTTTCACATTTGGAATATGGAGTTGCCCATGTATGCCAATTTGTAGTGTCTAATGAGTGAAATAGACTAAACCAATTTAACAAAAAGAAAAAAGATCTCTCACATGGAAAGTATGGAAACTTTTGTATTAGACTGGTAGGTGTTAGTTAGTGAAGTGATCATAACACTTCAAAATTCCCTTTATGCCTTCATTTACAACCAAATTAAGAATATGGGCACAACACCTCATATGCAAATATTTACCACCACATACAAGTCCACCCATGGCATCTAGCTTTTTTTGGAAGGTATGAAATAACCCAATCATTTGAGCTTGCATTATCAACTGTAATTGTGAACACACTTTCAATTCCCCATTCTCTTAAACATCTCTCAATTTCTATTCCAATGGTTTCTCCCTTGTGGTTTTCAACTAGGCAAAAGTTTAAAATTCTTTTTTGCAATCCCCATTCTTCATCAATGAAATGTGCTGTTAAACACATGTAGCCTAAATTTTGGTTTGAAGTCCAACAATCAGTTGTCATGCAAACTCGGATGCAATTCTTCATAAACCAAGCCTTTAGCTTTTTCTTTTCATCTAAAAAGAGTTGGTAACAATCCCTTGCAACCGTCACCCTAGATGGTACAGTAAATCTAGGCTCTAATCGATTTATCATTTTGCGAAAACCACGCCCTTCTACAACCTTAAATGGAATCTCATCACATATAACAAACTCATCCACAGCCTTCCTACAATCCTCCAAGTTATAGCCCACATTTGTCACACCTAAAACCTCTCCTTCGGTGATTTTTGGCATATACCCATAAAGTGTCCCCTTTTTACCCTCTTTACTAAATATCCACTTGTGAGATCTATGCAAATGCCTATTTAGAGAATTCATGCCATGTTTATTTGGGTGACAAAAATAAACTATACAACAATGATTGCATTTTGCCTTATGTTCCCATTTAGTTTCTGCCAAAGGAAGCTTAGTGAAATGATCCCAAACCATAGACTTCTTACCCTTACCCTCAACTACATTTTTATCACCTTCCTCCTGGATTTCATTTGTTATTGGTGTAGCAACTATTGTAGGATTTGGGTTTGTATCAAGGTTAGGGTTAGAAGTATCGGGCAATGTTCTTGTAGGATCTTCTTCCATTTGCATTTAACTAAACCTAGATTGTGAAAACAAATACATATAAATGACAGTCTACTATTTCCAAACACTACTTATCAATAAAACCAACTAAGTATTGTAACAATGACAAGGGAAGAGAGATACACACCTCCAACTCCAAGCAAGGCCTTCTTTTATCTAATGTAAGATCCCTTTATTCAATAACAACTCCAAGTTTATCACCTAAAGACAAAACAGAAAAAATATAAGTATAACAGTAGAAGAAAGAGACATGGAATATACACATATTGATCCAATATAAACAGAGAAATTGGAAAAATATAGTGAAAATAGAACCTAGTTCTTCAAACTAATATACAACAAGTGTGTTGTGTTGCAAAATAATGAGCAAACTACTTCAAAATAAATTGGAAAAATAGAACCTACTTCAAACTATACTAAGCAAAATAATGATCAGAGTAATTCTATCAGCAAGTGTGTTGTGTTGCAAAATCAAAGTTAGGATTGACTCATTTTATTATCTTACTAGTGTACTTCAAGCATAAACAAAATAATTAGAGCAATAAAGACAATTGAAGCTTGAAAGAGATCACAGTAGCAGTGTACATTTTTTGAAACATTTGGAATGCATACAAAACACACTGACAAATGTTAAAGATTTATTTAAAATTGTTACCTTCACTTGATCACAATTTATGGTAAAGTAACTCCCAACTTATGGTCATGTGTAACTTAATGTGCATTTGATGACATTATAAACTTAATATTTTACCGGAGATTAACAAAAAATATCTAGAGCAAAACCAAAGAATCCCACCAATGGCACGATCCCTAGCAGCGAGTCATCTTTCTTCATTTTGGGTTGGTTTAGGCATAGGTCAATATTGAATCTGTCACATTCGTTAAGAAGTGTTCTATTTTTGTTCTCTCACATGCACAACACGGAGCCACGGACCATTTTTGTAGAGGCAAAGTCTAAGAAAGCTTAGCGCCAGTACAAATGTATCACATAACCTATCTATGAAATAATAATCGTTCATTAAACTGAAAGGAACAGGTCAATGCAATATCAAGAAGTCATCTTACCTTGTCCTTGACTTGTCTCAACAAACATGCAGAGTCTTATGTGTTACGGGCTGGAAAGCGAATATGAACGGGAGTGCCTAAAGAATCAATCGTGAAGATTGAAATTAGAAGATTGAAATAATAGCCAAAAAATCAATGTATAAACACATATAGAGTAAATGAAGAAGAACCTGAAAATTTTAGATGGGAAACGGAAGCCACAACCTTTGGAGTTGAGCGACGACGTTCGGGTAGTATGAATAGGAAGACGATGGAGGAAGAGAAGGGAACAACGAATCTAACACCGACGCCAGTAATGGAAGAGAACAACGGCGCCGGTGATTGGAGGGCAAGTTGCAGCGACGGTGAAAATGAAAGGGAAGGGAAGGGACGAAAGAGATGAGAGGCGGAGGTGAAACTGTGAAAATGAATTGTGAAAGTGAAACCCTAATACCCCGATCTCAAACTCAGTTATTTACTACCAGAGAAAAGTAAAAAATAAAAACATGAGAAGAATACGGGCCGGTAGGCCGACCCGAGGGTCAGCCCAAGACCGTCCCCACCTGATACCGGGTCAGCCCAATGGACACGTTTTTTGTCACTTTTTTGCACGTGGACCGGGTTTGACCCGGTTTTTTTGCAACGGGTCGGGGCGGTCTTGCGGGCCGAATCGGGCGGTGTACACCCCTACTTTATATCGCGTATTTTTACTTTTCTCATCTTGTTTTTGTACAAAAAAACTATTTGTATCCAACTGACTTTATAAATTTAAGTGTGTGAACTACAGGCCTAAAACTTTTCATTTGCAAGTGAATTGCATCTTTTCACATTGGCTAATGATTTATTTGTCTACATTCCTTAATCAATATTGGTTCATGATCCTCACTATCATTGGTAGCATCAAACTCTACTTTGAATACAAAAAATACTATCAATGTTGACTTCATGTTGGTTTCATTGTATTTCACTCGGGAAATAGTTGAGATATCTTTATTTTCATCAATTTCAGGTACCTGAGTTCCTTTTGAAACTAAAATATTAATTATTTCTGAGGACTCTTCTGGAGTATCTATATTCTCGATTTAGTCATCTTGATTCTTAGCTCCTTCTTTTTCGATGATTTTTGTGGACCCAACAGGTATGTCACGCTTCAAGCGTGCTTCAGGCTCATTTTCTATTGTAGCTTATCCAGTAGGGACATTTATTTTAATTAGAGCATTAATAGCTAGTACATATGATTTGATCACTCTTTTTCGGCCAGTGAATACATTCGGTATATGAATTATCCTTTGAAATTTTGGTTCACATTATTTTGTTTGAGGATCAAGATGGGATAAGGATGATTCATTCCAACTAATTTCTTTGTCCAATTGCTTATTTTCTCCCCCTAATGTTGGGAAAACAACTTCATCAAAATAGCAATCGGCAAATCGAGCTGTGAATAAATCTCCTGTCAATTGTTCAATATATTTTATCATAGACATGGATTCATAGACTATATATATATATATATATTCTCAACCTTCCTTGAGGTCTCATCTTTGTGCATTATGGTGGAGCGGTAAGAACATATAATGCACATGCAAAAATTCTTAGATGGGAAATATTAGGTTCCAGACAAAAAGTCAATTGTAAATGAAAGGACTTATGATAATTTATTGTCCTGATGCGAATAAGTGTTGCAACATGCAAGATTGCATGTCCCCAAGTATAAATTGGAAGCTTTTATCTCATTAATGATTTCCTTGCAATTAATAAATGATTTTGTAAGATCATTTTGTGCATGAACATACGCTACAAGATGTTCAACATCAATTTCAATGGATATACATAAATTCACCTACATTATGAAGCTGTATTTTCTTATTTGAGCTCTTAAATAAATTAGTTGAGCAAATAATCTTGCAAACTTCTGGTTGCAAGTTGACAATAAACAAACATGTGGCCATCTAATTGATGCATCAATTAAAATCATAAAATATTTGAATGGTCCACATGATTGGTGTATTAGTCCACTAATATCATCTTGTATATACATTCCACAAAGGCAAGAGATTCACTTCCAATTTTGTTGGTGATAGTCAAATAATCAATTGTTCTTGTGAATAAAGTAACACATGACAAATTGTTGGACTGAAAAATCTATTGGTTCTTCATAAGGTGACCCACATAAATTTTCAATTACTTTCTGCATCTTAATCGAAACGGGATGACTCAACCATTCATGCCAAATAAAAAATTTATTATGATCCATAAACTTCTAATTAGGATCAGTAAATTTCTAGTTCTAATTCATAAACTTCTTCATTCGTAAACTTTTGTTTACTATGCGTAAACTTCCGATTATGATTCGTAAACTTCTGGTTTAATATATCATTTGTTCCAGTTGTACTAATATAAGTATAGTACATACCATAGAAAAAATGAAGGTAACTTTTTTCCAATACACTTTTTTTATCTAACATCATTCTCATGATGTAAAAATATTCAATATTTTCATCATTTTTTGTCTCTATATGGTATCCATTTCTCCAGATATCCTTGAAACTTAACATGTTTATATGAGACTTGATAGAATACAAGACACTATCAATGTGTAATTTTCTTACTCTAGGTAACAAAACATTAGGTTTACCGGAGGCTTCATCTATATTTGTAATATCAGATAGGTAACAAAAATATTAGCTCTGTCGGAGTCTTCAATTATATTTGTGATATCATATAGGTAACAAAACATTAGCTTTGCAAGAGCCTTCAATTATATTTATACTACCAGATATAGTATTAACATTTGCCTTCAAATATCTTTTTTCTTATAACTCTTCTAACAATAATAATAACAATAATAATTATCACTGATTAAAAACAGTAAAATATAATGTATCACATCACACACACATATACATTTATATAATAACAATAGAGAAAGTTTATATTTCTCACTATAAGAGAAACATGAATAACAAAAATTTCAACACATCTTAAATATTCATTTTTAATAAATTTAAAAAAAATAAAAATGCACATGAATACACGTTTTTTTATCATTCTCTATATGCTCAATTTGCCGGTTGAAGCATAATTTCATCTTTAAAAATATTATAAAAATCTATATACTCGATCGGTAGGTCAATACATAATTTTTTCCCAAACATATATTTCAATTTAAGATAATCAATGCGAAGAAAGCTAATCATTCATTTTTTGCAAGAAAGTTAACTTTGATGTGGACCTGACAAACAAATTTATGTGTCCGTCTTTCCAATATCATTTAGTGAAAATTATTTGACAATTGAATAACACATTAACTCATTCTGTCAGATTTCATTTAGAGTTTTATTAAATTTAATGAAATCATTAATTTAAAATAGAAATTACAATTATTATTTACTGTGTTGAAATTGTAAGAAAAAACCTAGTATGTGTCTACCAATTGTGAAATCATTTTCATTAAAAGGTGACTAAACAAACTGACACATAAATTCATAATTGTCACGTCAACATCAAAGTTATCAGTGTTAACGGGAGAGACCAAATTTACATGATTTCAAAACTTTTGGAACCCAAACCAACGATTCTGAACTTTATGGATTAAAATTAAATTTGGGTCATACTTCACGGACAAAAAATATATTTAATCGTATATTTTATTATGTATTAATATATTTATGATAGTCATTTTTTAATTAAAAATGCTAACAAGTTAATGAATCAAATATAAAATGGTTTTATTGAAATATGTAGTATTTAATGTTACAAATATATTTAATATTGTGATTTCTAATAAAAATCTTCTATATATAGATTTCTTAACTAGTGCCTAAATTTTCTTAACTAGTGCATTTTGGACACTCGTTATACCCTTTTTGATAATTAATGATTAAATGATGCAGGATTCAATTGTAATAGAGAATGTAATTTTTGTGAAACATCAAAATTAAATTCAGGTATCCAGACATTAATATAATAAGAGTTTAACATATATGCACCATCAACATAAAAAATTACACTATTATCTTATTATTATCTTATCATGTATTGCCACATTATTTAATGACTATAACATTTCATGTGTTATTAAATTCATTGAATGATGTGACAACATTTTATTGGATGATATATAATGAAAAAATTACACTAAAAATGTCAACTCATTAAGTTAAATCCATATAATAATACACTGTATTAAGATAAGTAGAATGAGTTATATATAACCAATTTGGTTAAACTTATCTAGAATTAAGGACTTATACGGAAGAAAAAGATAGAATAAAAACTAAGAAGGTAAAATGAATTCAACTTCTCTCATAAGTTGAAATTAGTCTTTATAATCAACTTTTTGATAAGCTCTCTCGTTTAACTTAATTCTTCTAGAAAAATTTATCCAAATTAGTTCATAATTTGTTTCACGAAAAGAGTTAGTTGTTCAGCACAAAACTCTACAATATAGTATGGAAATATTGTTAGCTATTATTAAAAATAGGGATAAATATATTTTTCGTCAGCCCCAAACCGTTGTCCCTGCCCGTCAATGAGATCCGATAACCTGATGAGTTGGCTAACAAATGCTACATGTCAGCCTCAATAGTGAGTCACAAAATAACTGACTAATCATCTAATTAACTTTTTTTATTAATTTTTAATCATTAAAATAACCTAAATTACTAAATTACGGTTTTCACATGAGCAATTTTACCCGATAAAAAAAACAAATTTTATAATTATGGTTATTTTAGTAATTAAAAAACTTAATAAAAGAAGATAAAGTAAATGAGTCAGCTATTTGGTGTTTACTATTGAGGCTAACATGTAACTTTTGTTACCCAACTCATTATGTTAACAGATCTCACTGACCACCAGGGACCATGGATTGGGGGTTTAGAAAGTTCAAGGATAAAAAACAAAAGATTTAAAGTACAGGGACGAAGACCAAAATTAACCGAAACTATAGGGATGAAAAATATATTTTTCCCTTAAAAATAATATGACTCCTTTATTAGGAAGGGGAGTGTAATTTGTATTCTAAATAATTTTTTATTTTTTTCCTAGTTCATTACTAGAAATCGTCTAGTATTAAATAATATAACTCTTTACCATAAGGAAATAACTAGTGGGAAATCCGTGCGATGCACTGGACGGGAATATGAGAGAAATGATAGAGAGTGGAGTATTATATTTAGTTAAGAATATGGGAAAATAATAATAATAATTAATATTAAATAAGAATTTTAAAAATTCTTAAATAATAATGATTATAGTAAAGTTCATTGTAAAAACTGTAACACCTTAAATTTCTAGTTAAGAATCTAGTCCGTTGGAAACCAAATTTTTAACTTAGAATTCAGAAGCGTAACGTTTTAAATATCAACTCATTCAAGAAATTGTAAGAGATCCAACGAAAATTCAACAATTCAATGAACATACTAAACAATAATATAAGAGTCCAAAATAAGTACAACCTTTACATAGAAACTCCTCTAATCCACTAAGGGTTACAAAACAAGCTCACTACATACCATCAATCCTACTAACTTATATATATACAATACACATGTCAATTCAACCATAACAACCAAAAGAAAGAACAATTATCTATCCCCCAAGCTCTTCACTTCCTGGAGTGGGAATCTGGCGACAGAGGTACCTGCCCAGCTAAACAAAATCCACATAACACGTGGTGAGATAAAAATCTCAGTGAACATGACTTGGATGCATGAATGCAGGGAAAATGGAAACTCATGTCAAGACATAATTCACAATAACAGGCTTTCTATCAGTAATCAAATAAAATGCAATATGATGCACTCACGGTTGTGCCCAGCATGCATGATATTATCACTTTTTAGAGTTAGACCTGAGCTCAGACTACGGGAACCGGCTTTCCCGGGGACAAATCCCACCCAAACTGGACCGATGTCGTGTTTTCACTATCATTAATTATTCATTCTTACTCACAGCACAAGGTCGGAATTAGTAATTACTTTAACCATTCCAAATTATGATAAAATCAAAGTGCTATGCGTGAAATATAACAAGTATATGAAATTTCGCTAATCTCGAGTGTTTCGATAATTCAACTCTACACACATACATTTCAATTTCCAATCCAAACATCGAATTAGACATTTCAATCCATAAGTAGTATAAAACGAAAGGTTATAATCGAATAGATTACTCATATGAGTTGCAATCGAGGGGTTTCGATAGTTTCGAAAGTTTCGATAGTTTCGAAACTAAAGATTTCGACGCTCGATTCTATACTCATATGCTCAATCTATCGATAATCAATCCAAACAACAAGAAGTTAACAAATCAATCATCTATTATCCAGCAACAAGAAAGGGAGAGAGAGAGGGGGGTGGGAACATGCATTGAGACCAATAGTTCTACTCTAAAAAGTGAGTCATACTCACCAATCTTATGAAATCAAGATAGAAAATGAGGACTTTAAGTGATTCAATCGGTGATTTAAGCTTCAATCTACCTCCAAAGCTCCGAAATTGACTTCCTCTCTCTAGGGTTCTCACTTTCTCTCTCTAGGGTTGAAGAAGAGTGGAAAGAAAATGATTTTTCTGGCTAAATTTTGCACCAGCCTATATATATTAAGTGATGGTAATCGATTACAGACTTACTGTAATCGATTACCATAGGCTAAAAAGACACTAAAAAACCCCTTCTGGTAATCTGGTAATCGATTACCACTTCTGGTAATCGATTACTGGGTAACCCAGAATACCTGGTAATCGATTACAACATATTTACAGGCGATTACCAAAAATCCAGCTTTCTGGTAATCGATTACAAGATGCTGGTAATCGATTACAAAAAATGTGACCTTCTGGTAATCGATTACAACATCTTTACAGGCGATTACCAAAAATCTAGCTCTCTGATAATCGATTACAAGATGCTGGTAATCGATTACCATCAACTTAAACTTCAAAAATTTACTTAATGAAACCCTGAAACTTAGATTTTGTTCCCCTAATTCTTATTACCTTCAGTTTCTTAATTAAACATACACAGATTACCCTTTAAACTTTATAATTTATGATAGCCTAACATGTGGGATGTTACAAAAACGTATTAATAGGAAATTTACTTGAAGTATTGATGATTTAGTAAACATTTCTTCATAAAATTTGTCATACAAAACAGTATTGGTCCATAAATATGAAGTTTCCTCACTATATCAAAAATTATAAACAAACATTGAAAGAAGTTTTCTGAATGGCCCGCAAAAAAAGTTGAAAAGCTATAAAGAAGATTAGTATATGATAGTCATTAATTGAAGATAAACATATATAAAAAGATTTGAACAATATAAATAATAATAATTATATAAAAAAATTAATAATTAATATTATTTATTAATAATAATAACAAATAATAATAATTTCTAATTAAAATATTTGAGGAGCAACCTAATATAAATTTTGGAAGACTTCTTTATATTCAACATTTGAAGTTGTATTTAAAATATGTCCTTCAACGTCAGTTATGAGTAATTTCAAACCTTAACTATTGGTGACTCTAGAAACTTTAACATATAATTGTTCATGGGAGAAGACAGACCATGGCAAGTAAATTCTAACATGTTTCAAAGATTGATGACCTTGACTTTTATTGATAGTCATTGCAAATGACACAACGATAGGGAACTGCCTTCTCTGGAACTTAAAAGAAATTCTATTATCTGAAGGAGTCAATGACAGTCTAGGAATGAATACTTTGTGCCCCACATTCCAGAAATGACTTTTGTTTCTAATAATAGGTTCCTAACTGAGTAATAATGAGCCTTGTACCATTGCAGAGACCTTAAAACTGATCAATGTTTCTCAACAACATTACTGGTGCACCAATTTTCAACTTTAAGACATGATTTGGAAGACCAAATGAATTAATTATAAGTAAAAATTCTGGAGCGTGAATATCATCAGGAGAATTAAAATCAACACTCTCTGTACACGGACTGTCAAAATTTAGGTATGTTATTTCTTCTCCAGGAAGCAATGACAACATATATTCATTCAAGTTGAAAACAATCTCATTTGTTGGAGCTAAAATAGGTCGATGTTGAAAGAATGATGGATGATGCATATTTTGTAATAATGATGGATAAGTATTATCCATAATTGAAGCGATAGGATCAACGTACAAATATCTGATATCAGCAAATCGTTTGAAATTTCAATACTAACCTCTCCATCATTTGGTTTCCCAATGGTTCCATCTCCAATGTTAAGCACCCATTTTGCGGATAACTTTATTTCTTCTACATCCAAATTAGAGCAACCAGTTTGAAGCCTCATATTTTTTGTTAAAGTTAAGACTCGACAATGCCTCCAAAGGTATGATGCATTAATGTTGGCATGAACAACATCTTGTCTTGATCCATTCGGAATTACAGGAAGTATTTGTCTAAAATCTCCACCAAATACTATCACTTTACCTCCAAAAGGTCTATTTAAGCTATCTTCGTTGGAAAAACGCATCATGTCTCGAAATATTCTGTCTACCGCTTCAAAACAATGTTTGCGTGTCATTGGTGCTTCATCCCAAATAATTAATTTTGCTTTAACAATCAACTTTGCCAAATGACTTCCTTGTTTTATACTGTAAGTAGAGTGCTCATCCTCATTAATCGTAGTAGAAAACCTTGAATGAGTTGTCCTACCTCCTCGGATTAATAAAGCAGCTATTCCGCTTGATGCAACATTAAGCACAATTTCTCCCTTGCATGTAATAGCTGCTGAAATAGTTCTCCAAAGGAATGTTTTCCCAGTCCCTCCATATCCATATAGAAAAAAAATCTCATTTGTCAGCATATACAAATGTCATGATTTTTTTTATAAATTTGTCGTTGCTCATAAGTCATTTTAGACAATAATTGGTCATGCTTATAAGCCAATGCTTGTCTATCGTAGTTAAGCTCATAAAAAATCAATCTATTAATTGATTAACGAAACTGAAATGTTGTTGTTGCATTGTTGGAAAATCAGATAATCTCTTAACAATCCAAACAAATAAACGGGGCACGCAGGGTCTATTAATAAAAATATTATTTATTAATAGTACTTATGTATAAATATGAAAAAAAACTAATAATAGGTGAAAATAATATTTTTTGTGTAGCATATGAAATTAAACATAGCACCAAATGAGTCATAAATAATGCAATTACTAAATATTAACAAATACAATGAGTAGTTATACTTACCTTTTGAAATATATATACTAAATTAATATTTAAATATTAAAGAGCTTTCACATAATGATTTATTTCTCCGTGGTTTAGAAAAACTTTTATAAGAAAATTTAGAAAAGAAACTTTTATCAATATATTCACAATTCAATTTAAAAAAGTCATTCATTTTTATTAATTATTTTTTAACAACTAAAAAAAGTAAAACATTTATAATCAAGTCAAATTTATATTAAAAAATAATTAAAGTGTAATTTTATCCTATGTGATTTAAGTTTATCCCATAAATTAATTATTATTAAGACTTTTAATATATTTTAACCCATAAATTAAATTATTGCTCCTGATTTTTATGCATTGTCATTACAAATGAAAGAACAATTGAAAATAATTAATCTGAGTTAAAATTTAAAAGTTCAATGAAAAATAATAGAAATATTTAATGTGCATTGTGATTCAAAAGTTACCATTTTATCATCATCCTAAAGTGATATATTTTTATTCTTAAGTTTTTATATTTTCATATATATTTAGTTTTATGATTTTAATATTACTGTCTTTCAATTGATGTTAATATTATTGTCTGTCTGTTATAAGTATTTATCCCTTATAATTTAAATTTTAATATTAATATATTTTATGTAAAATTTTCATCATGTGAATTATAATAACCCCTTACAAAGTAAATACTTAACATTTAAATATTTATGAACTTTTATGTAAAGATTTATTCTCCTATGGTGTATAAAAAAATTATTATAAGAAAATTTAAAAAAATAAATTTCTGTCAATAAAATCACAATTTAGTTTAAAAATTAATTCATTTTTATTAATTAATTTTAAAAATATTTTTACAACTAAAAACAAAAATAACTAAGTAAAACATTTATAATGAATCTAAATTTCTATTAAAAAATAATTGAAGTATAATTTTTACCCTATTAATTTAGATATTAATGAGCTTTTGACTGGAATGTTCATTCTTGTGTGATATATTTTTATTTTATAATTTAAATATTAATAAAATCCTATTTAGCCCTATGATGTATATTTAAACATTAATACAAATGTGAAAATTTTTCATTCTCAAGTGAATTATATTGAAATGTATATACTAAATTCATATTTAATTAATATTAATCAATTTTTATGTAAAAATTTATTCCTTCTTGGAGAAAAATACTATAACAAAACTTTAAAAGGAAACTTTGATCAATATAATCGCAATTCAATTTAAAATGTCATTATTTTTATTCATCAATTTTTAAATATACAAAAGTTAACAAATGAAAATTGTCAACATGATTTGTTTGGAAAAACTTGAGGGACCAGAATAAAGGGACTTAGTTTGTTAATGAAAAAATTTGAGGAACTAAAATTGCACACTGTCTAAACTAAACTAAAGGGAGAAAAGTGAAGTCATGCCTAATTTAAATATTCTTAAAAAAAGGCTAATTTAAATATTAACATACTTTTATCTAAAATTTTCATCCCAAGTAAAATCGAACCCATGGAAAAACTCACAAAAATGTGTTTGGATTTTTTAAATTCACGTTTGTCCTCCTTAAAAGCCAAAAACCCCTCCCTATTTCTATTCTTACTTTGTGTAAAATTTATATCTTCAATATTTAATTACTCATATGATCATTTAAGTATTATTCAACATTTATATATCTAAATGACTTTTTTTATGAATATTTCTAAATGATATTTAAAAAACAATTAAAAACTATTTTATTGTAAAAATATATCTAACAAATTAAAGTATACAATGATTCATATATTTTTTATCTTTTAAAATGTTTACCAAAAAATAGGTTTGAAAATAAGTACTATATATATCATTTTTAGACTTTTTTTTGACGTAATATATCATTTTTAGACTTAAAAAGGACAATTAACTTATTTTTTAAGGTCAATAAAATGTAGAATATTATCTTTTGAATTTTCTCTCCCAATTATTCTCTTTGTCATCTCTTCTTCTATAGATCAATTATTTCAATTTTTTTCAAAGCCTCTCCACAAACTTGATCTTTTCTTGAACACATTCCCTTCCGTATCCCTTTTCTTATAAGGATCCTGCTTTTAATGTTTAGCTGAAAATTTTACTTCAAAGAGATTTTACTTATGATTAGCATTCTCCATTTCTATCGCAACTACTATCTATATATATTCTCCACTTTTCACTTTTATTATTTTTAATTTATTCTCATGCAAAAATTTTATTTCTCCATATCATTAGAATTTTTTTCCTTTAATTAAAATTTTAATATTAATACATTTAAAAAAAAAATGATCTTCAGGTGAATTATATTTACATCTACAAATCTATATACAAAATTAATAGTTAAGTATGAATTAACTTTAATATAAAAATTTATTCCTCATTGTTGTATGAAGAGATATTATAAGAAAATTTAACAACGAAACTTTCATCAATATAATTATAACTTACTTTAAAAAAAATCATTGGTTTTTACTAATTAATTTTTTAAACATTTTCACAACTACAAACACAATGAGAAAAAATTATAATCAACATAAATTTACTTACAAAAATATTAATTAAAGTCTAATTCCTGCCCTGTTATTGTATATACAAATAAGCTTCAACCAAAATATTTAATCAATTTTAATTTAAATATTTTGAGTTTATAATTTTAATTTTGACAAAAGGAATAAAAAACATTTGTGGTATACTTTATATATTTCATTATATCTGAGATATATCTTTGTATTAGGTTAGGAAAGGAATCCATGAGAAAGAGATAGGTCCCTTCACCGGGCAGAAGAAGCATACTTTATATTTTCAAAAGAAAAGCGTGACCACATCAAGGTCATGGTCAGTGAAAAATGCGGTGATTAGGATCAAATGTAATTTTATTCAACATCCTGAAAAGGACATATGAGTATAAAGTATACTTGCATTGATTTTATGTTATTATTTCACATGAGTTAGTGGTAGTGGAGTATAAACATTAAAGCCTATTTACGAAAGATGTTGTTCACATATCCCAGTCCCAATAGTACTTGTGCAGCAAGAACCTATTTTTTTATCCCCCAAGCCTTGTCAGTGATTCCCAAGTGATCCACTCAACTCAACCACTCCATCTTATGTACATCTTTTACTCATCCCTTTTTTTGCAAACCTTTACACTAACTACAAACAATAACCTCCCTTCACTTTTTATCTATCTCTCAAAATGGCACATTTATTCTTCCACTGTTATTGGACTCATTATTTCTAGAATAAATATCAGCAAATACCAACCTCTCTTAGGGAACTACCCAAAAGATTCCTATGTCATAGTTGGGAAACCAATCTGCAACTTGATAGGAGTTACCTGAAATAATAGAAAGGATATTATTAATCTTGACCTCTCAGGTTGAACACTTTGTGCAAAGCAGATTAATCTATATATACAAACTATGTCAATTATTACTGAAGAAGATATAAACATGTATCTAACGATGACTAAGAAGGTCTACTGGCAGCTTCCTACCCGTGAAAACTGCTGCTAATGAGTCATAAAGTTTTAGCATCCCTTTAATATAGCCTTGATATATTTATGTCTAATCACACAAATTAAAACATGGAAGAAAAATAAAATATGTACTACACACCGATAAAAGTCTTTCTATCACATGTATTCCTTTCTAAGAAAGGGTCCATCTGTGTCAAATATAAATACCATTACATTTAAGAAAGCTTTTGAAGCGAATAACACAAAAATACCAAAACAGTGTGGTTGAAATTGGGGGAAATGATATTTCGAAAAGAAGATAGATGAGGGAAACAAATATATCACATCATATGCTTAAACAAATTAAAGGAGTAATAAAGATTCTCCATAAGAAAAGCACTGATTGTAAGTAATATTCTTTTCAATTGAAAGGAAGAGATTAAGTCATCAGTGTACTGTCAAACTGAAAAGCAGAGTAATGCTTTATTCTTCCAAAGGGGAAATTTACATCAAATGATTCATTTTAAAATACCAAACCAATTTTCCATATCAGTAAAATCAAGTTAGCACAGAAAAGCAACTTCAAAGCAACATAAAAATATTCCAAGAATAAAAAAAAACAAAATGAAATTTAACTTCTTGCAACAAAAAGAGTTCCAAAGAATGAATCAGCTAATAACATGAAAGATACACACATTAAGATTCGTATCTTCTTTATAAAGTGAACTCAGTGAAATCAAGAAAGAACATCTAATTCAACCCACAAACGTATTAAAAAGATCCAGCTATTAAAAAGAAGAAAAGTGTACATCAATAGATGGTAGTTGTATCTGAAGATGGAAGCTCATGTTTTTAAAAACACTAAATCAAACTCAAATAGACAAATATAATTGACTTTGAGTGAAAATGATACAAAGTATAATTTCAAAATGCCAAATGAAGAAGCCAAGAAAAAACAGGAAAAAAATATAGTATAAGTCAATGTGGTATAAAGTTTAAAAGAGTCATATAGGCATGAACGTGAATATTGTTAAAATGGAGCAAATACTCAAATGTCTATCTCAAGTATAAAACAATTGTGTAGCAGCCATGCCCGTTAAAAAAAATTGGAATTATATCGAGATCTACAAGCATTGATTGCATCGGTTATATTTGTTATATCCATATCGAGATCTGCAACTAATAATGCAATTGTGTCGATAAAATTAATTAAGGTTAAATATAATTGTACTCCATTAAAATAAAGTGAAATTTAATTTTGGTCTCTTAATTATTTTTTCATTGGTTTTGGTATTTTATTTTTTAAAATCACGTGATTTTAATCCTTATTGTTAGTTATATTCCGCTAAGTGATAACATAGTAATATTTTTTTGTAGATTTTTCTATGGATTTTCCTTCGAGTTTACCTATAGATTTCGAAATTCAAAGGAAATTATATTCAGATTCTAAAATATGCTGAAATTTTACTATAGATTTTTTACAACAAAGCAAATAAGTTTTATAGCAACATTTTTATGTAAAAAAAAATTGTAGATTTTAAATTTACTACACATGAATTTTCTAGACAAAAATCGCAAGAAATTTCCTGTAAACTTTTACCTGGAAAAGTCGTAGTGGAGCTATGAAAGTGACTTAATAGAGTACAGTTAATAAGGAGGACTAAAAGCATGTTATTTAAAAAAATCGGAGGTCCAAAAACCAATGAAAAAATAAATGATGGATCAAAACTAAATTAAATCATATTTTGGGGAGCAAAAACATACTCAACCCAATTAATTATGAAGTTTTTAAGAACATTATTAAAGGATAACATATAGTACTTTAACCATTTGTTTGGTTAAAATTAAATAGATAGATAGGGAAGAGTGAAATAGAAAAGAGAGAAATAGGTAAGAGAGAAATAAAAAAGAAATTAAATAGAATTTAAGGTTGTTTTGTAAGACAAAAATAAGAGAGATAGAAGATAAATCAATTTTGATAGTTGTAAGACAGAAATAAGAGAGATAGAAGATAAATCAATGTCGAAACTTTCTTTCTAGGCCCAAAAGGGCAAAATAGATTTGTTGTATCTATTCCAACTCTCAGCCCAATTTCTTCGTCAGTAAGAAAGGACATCAAAGATAGCGGTTATTGTGGGGTCCACCTGAAAATCATCTGTTCTAACTTTATAGTCTTTTTGGAAATTTATTACACATAAATTTTATAAAGAAAAAATCACAAGAAATTTCTTGTAAATTTATACTTAGAAAAGTCGTAGTGGAGCTGTAAAAGTGACAAAACATATTATAGTTAATAAGGAGGACCAAAACATGTGATTTAAAAAATGGAGGACCAAAACCAATGAAAAAATAAATGACGGATCAAAATCAAATTTCATAATATTTTGAGGGAACAAAAACATACTAAACTCTTATAAAAAATAAAGAATAAAATTGTGAAAACGCTAGAAACTACTAAAAAATGTTATTTTATCAAATAAGGTTGAAATGATTTAACAATAAGCTTTAAATTTCAACTTTTAATTGGTTCAAATGATATTCCAAATACACTAAAGTACAAAAATAGTTGTTGATTAAAAAATTAATTATCGAAATTATAGTATGTATATATATATAATAAATTATATCCGACTTTGTAAAATTTTTATCAGTGATATTTTGTTTAACAGTTATAATACGGTATTTTATTCCCTAGAGTACACACTTCTCTGTTTAGAGAAGCATAAAGTTGTTCATAGCATCCTCTCCCATGCTCCCCTAGGGTTTCTTCTAGGGTCGACTATGTGTAGTGTCTTTTTTTCACCGCTTGTTGTGCTTTTCATCGCTTCATGCAGAATTTGGATCTGCACGTTGCAGTGACACTGAAAACAATATGGAGAACCATGACAATGTGGATGAGCAACAGGAGAAATTTGACAAGGAACCAAGACTGATAGTTTTTTATGACGATGATGTTCATGAAATAATAAAGGAGTGTGAATCCAGTGCTTTTGGGAAAATTATCACTGAAAAGGCTATTCATGTGAACAGCCTAGTCAACGCGTTGACAAGTATATGGAATTCTCCGAAGGGTTTTAAAATAGAAAAAAAATGGAGAGTAGACTTTCCAATTCTTTTTTCAAGAAAAGAAAGATGTTGAGAGAATTGTCAATGGAAGCTCGCGATTGTTCATAAACTCATGGTTGATCATGCGAAGATGGGAAAGAGGAGCTTATCCCCTGGAGATGCCTTTCTCACCCGTTTCAATTTGGGTGCAATTATGGGGTTTACCAATTCATTGTAGAACACGTAAAATGGGATGTAAACTAGGAGAGTGCATGGGAAAAGTGATGGAGGCTGATATTTTTGAACTACAAGGGTGAGGGAGTACGGGTTGAATTAGATATTAATATACCCCTCCTGAATGGTGTCAACACTAGATCTAGGAAAGATTGTGTTTATTGGGTGGATTTCCAATATGAAAAATTACCAAAGTTTTGTTTCAATTGTGGTCGAATAGGGTATGATGACCAAAGTTGCGGAGACAAGATAAAGGAAGATAATGGCGAATGAAAGTTTGGGCCCTGGATGAAAGCCTCCAGTTGGGACGTAGAATCAATTATGGCAGAGAAAAGGTCAGTATCTAGTAGGGAACATTGCGAAAAACATGCAGAGCAGGAGAATAGGAAGAAACAGGCAGCTGTAGACTTGTTGGAAAATTGATTTTGCTGAAGGTAGGAGATAACTCTGATAAGGGCAATACCATTGAAAAAGATGCAGTGCTTACTGCGCCGGAAATCATGAATTCTGAATGTGACCAATCTGCTCCAAAGAACCCTATTCCTGAAGACCAATTGAAGCCTAGTCCATAAAATTCCCTATCATCCTATGTTAGGGAACCAGTCACTGTGTTGAAAGATTGCTCTAATATAATCACCAACACTTCTAGGGAGAGCAAGAAATGGCAAAGGGTGAAAGGTGACCCTAGAAAAGGAATCAACAAGGAGAATATATTTATGGAGAATTCCAATCTAAAAAGGAATACTCACATGGACATAGATTGAGGTGATTGTGTGGAAGATGATATCCAATCTAACAAGCTTCATTTTATCAACTTAACGACAAGCCTGGATGTGCAGGCTTAGCAACCCATAGTCAGTTCGAGCTCTGAAGAAGTTCATTGCTAATAAGTGTCCAATCTTGTTTCCTTAATGGAAACAAGGAGAAAGGAGGAGGAGATTATGAGGCTGAGGCATATTGGAGGAATGAACAATCTTTGGGTTGTTAGTTGTACTGGTGAGGGGAGAACACGTGCTGGGGGCTTAGCCATTTTGTGGAATGATGATATCATTGTGAGTGTGCAGTCTACATATGCTCATCACATTGATGCAATGGTATCTATTGATGATGGTGAAACAAGCTGGAGATGTACATGTATCTATGACTACCCTGAAACTGTCACACCTTAAATTTCATAAGCAAGAATTTGATCCGTTGGAAACCAAATTCTTGACTCCGAATTTATAATGTTACATTTCAATATCGACCCGTTCTATAAATCATCCACAATTCCAACTAATCGAGATAATTTAAAGTGAACAAAAGGAATTTAAGTCTTTTATACTAAACATAATGCTACCCATTCATTCATAACAGTCCATTTTTACAACTAAATTAAAGTGGCGTTCACAAGTCCTTACATACCAAAAGGGTTTAATTTACACAATAAGTTCCACTAACTACTAAGCTACCGTACTTGAGTTATAATGAACGATTCATAAATACATTCAATTACAATATAACCAAAATAAAGAACATCATCATCTTCCACAGACACCATAACCATCTCATGGTTGTGCATTCCGAGAAGGAGGAGGCACCTGAACATCTATAATCCACATAACGCGTGGTGAGATAAAAATCTCAGTGAATAAAACTCTATGCATGTATGCAAAACAGTTATTTATGACAATTAAGGCATTTCATTCATAATTCATAACTTAACAAATGCATAAGGATGCTCTTGTATGCTTTGCCACTAGGCCATGTACACATCACATTATAGAGTTAGACTCGAGCTCGAACTACAGGGGATATCTCCCCTGGGGACGAATCCCACCCTCACATAGGTCGAAGCCCCATATTGACCGAAGTCCTTTGATCATGAAACTTGGATTGGACAATTGATTTAAGCATTCCGGAATTGATGAATATCGAAATCTCGGTGGTTTCGACAATTTCGACATTTCGAACCTTTCGAAACCAACGAGATTCAATGTCAACCGACAACCACAATGTATACTCATCAATTCCGAGACCCCAAATCAATTCCCAAACACTTAGTTTATCATTTCGGCACGAGGTTAATCGAAAAGAACGGAACGTTTCGACGTTTCGAGAGTTTCGAAACTTTCGAGAATTTCGAAGTTTCGAAACTATCGATTATCAAGAATCGATCCGTTTCTAACCGATTAAAATCATCCCCATAGTTCAAACAATCAATTTCACTCACAACAAACAATTACGTCAAGTAAATTCAGAGAATTGGAAGAGAGAAGGAGGGGGTGCATGGGTATAGAGACCAATTCTAATCCTATCAAAAAGTGAGAATTACTCACTATGATTGTAGAAATCCAAGTGATTAGAAGGAAGGAATGAAGTTCCTAGCTCCGTTCCGGCGTTCCTACTTCGATCCGGCAACTTCTCTCTCTAGGGTTCCCTCTCTCTCTCTCTCTAGAAATGAAACTCTCCAAAATAATGCTGAAAAACGCGTCCTGGGTATTTATATTTTTGTCTGGTAATCGATTACCAAACCCTAGTAATCGATTACTGAAGGCAAAAATATCCTAAAAACCCATTCTGGCTCCTAGTAATCGATTACCAACTTTGGTAATCGATTACTGAGTTCCAGGCTGATGGTAATCGATTACAAGGGTTATGTAATCGATTACCACGATCCAACCCCTCTGGTAATCGATTACAGACCCTCTGTAATCGATTACCAGTGGCAAGGTCTCTGGTAATCGATTACATACCCTCTGTAATCGATTACCAGTGGCCTAAACTTAAGAGTTTGGTTCAACACAAGTTATAATACCCATTCTTTCTAATTTCATTCCTTTCCTTACTTCCTTAGGGTTCATACCATAACATTAACCTATAAATCTCAATTAATCCTATCTAAAGTGGGATGTTACAGAAACGAATCTTAAACATCTCACATGGGATTTGATGCGTAATCTTCATGGAGGAATAGATGATAAACCTTGGTTATGCTTTGGTTATCTCAATCAGGTGCTTAGTTCTGATGAAAAACGGGGTGGAAATTTCGTTCTTGACTTTATGCTGCTGGGATTTCGGGACTGTATTCAAAATTGTGAGCTTGGTGACTTGGGTTTCATTGGAAACATGTTTACATGGGACAACAACACCTAGATGAGACAAATATCAAGGCTAGGCTTGATCGGTTCTTGGCTTCTCCTCCTTGGAAAATGGCCTTCCCTAATGCCACAATATACCACCTTAATAGTTTTTTCTTAGGCCATTGTCTCATATTGTTAGATTTGCACACTACTCAGGGCGGAAACCAAGGTTACACAAGGGTAGTGTGGTTCGAACAAATGTGGGCTGAAGATACAAAATGTGAGCATGTAGTTGCGAAGGGTTGGTCCCAAGGCTCGTTTCATGTAGAGTGTGTTGGGTAAAAACTAGCTGAAAAGCTAGGTGAAAGCTTAAAGTTAGCTGAAGCTGAAAAACTAACTGATTTGATTGAATGTGTTTGGTAAAACTAGCTGAAATGGTTAAAATGACATATAAGGACATTATTAATTATTAAATAATGATAAGTGGGGTGGTTGAGGGATAAACATGTAATTAATTTTCAGCTAGTAGCTGAAAAATAGAGCTTTTTTAACAAAAGCTACCTCACATACCTTTTCAAGAAAAGGTAGTAACTACCCAAAAAGATACCTTACCAAACGCAGCTGTGAAATTGTTTCAGCTAGCTGAAATGGCTTACCAAAATGCATGAATGCCTTCATGAATTAGATAACTAGGGTTCTTGCAAATTTTATAGTGTTTCCAGGAAGATTAGGAAATTCCAAAGGAAATTGGAAGACTTGGAGAAGGTAAGTCATATGCCCGGGAGGAAACTTCAGGAAATATTAAAAGAGGAAGCTAAAACTTGAAGCTTTGCTAGACCAGGAGGAAATGTGGTGTAGTCAACGATCAAGGGCCATGTGGTTTAAAAGAAGGAGATAGAAACACTCGCTTTTTTCACCTAAAAGCCTCACAACGCAAAGACAGGAATTGGGTTAACTCGATTAAAGATGATAATGGAGTTGTCCATCGTGAGGAAGAAGTTGTGGCATTGGTCATGAATAATTTTTTCATTAACCTTTTCTCTTCTTCATTCCCACAGAATCTTGATGAAGTTACTGATGTGGTCAAAGGACGTATTATAGTAGAAAGGGGACAATTTCTAAGTGGTGAATTTACAGTAGAGGAGGTAAATTTTGCTTTGAAAAGTATGAAGCCTTTTGCTACTCCTGGACCTGATGGACTACCTGCTTTCTTCTTTTAGCGGTACTGGAAAATCATTGGTTACTGACGTTCTTACTTTTGTTATTAATATTCTCAATCATGGCGGTGATCCGAGCTTCATAATAAATCCTTTATCTGTATGACTCCAAAATTAAAAAGCCTCGACTTATTAAGGATTTTAGACCTATTGCTTTGTGTAACGTAATCATAAAGTTGTTTACTAAAACAATTGCAATTAGGTTGAAATCAATTCTTACTGATTGTTAGATGTAATCAGAGTGCATTTGTTCCAAGCAGACTGGTAACAGATAAAGTTTTACTAGCTTTTGAATCCTTCCATTATAAAGGAAAATATCTACAGGTAGAACAAGATATGTTGGGCTCAAATTGGACATAGCTAAGGCCTATGACAGGGTGGAGTGGAGCTTCCTTCAGAATGTGCTCTCTTCTATGGGATTTCCTTCTCATTTGATTGATCTTATCATGAGATGTGTTACCACGATTTCTTTCTATATCTTGCTTAACGGTAGCCCATGTGAAGAATTCTCTCCATTTAGAGGCTTACGACAAGGTGACCTGTTATCCCCATATCTTTTCATTCTATGTGCTGAGGTTTTTCAGGATTATTAATAAAAGCACAAGCAGACAGAGTCCTTCATGGTATTCAGATTGCAAAACATTCCCTAGAAATTACTCACTTATTTTTTGCAGATTACAGTCTCATTTTTTAGGATCAATAATCAGGAGATAGATTGTGTTTTACGCATCTTGAACCTATACCAACAGTCTTTTGGCCAATTAATCAATTTTGAGTAGTCAGAACTATCTTTTAGTTGAAATGTTTGTGAAGAGAGGAATGTCTTGATCCAAAGTTGGAAATTTATTAAGGCAGTTGATAGTCATTCTAAATACTTGGGCCTTCTTACCTTAATAGGTCATAAAAACAAGTATTTGACTATGTTCAAGAACGAGTTTGGAAGAAGCTAAAGGGGAGGAAGAAAAATACCTTTCTAGAGCGGGTAGAGAGATTCTTGTGAAAGTTATGGTTCAAGAAATATCATGCTATATTATGGGTTGCTTCTTACTCCCAAAAATATTTGCGATAAAATTTAAGGGATGATAGGGAGGTTTTGGTGGGGAAGTAGAAACGATGAATGAAAGACCCATTGGATGAAATGGGGACCACTTATGCACTTCCAAAAGAGCTGGTGGAATGGGATTTAGGAATTTCCAAGCCTTTAATTTGGCTTTGCTTGCTAAATAGGGATGGAGAATTTGCACGAGCCTGATACACTAGTCTCCAAATCCTTAAAGGCTCGTATTTTCCTAGAGACAACTTTCTGCATGCTAATGTGGGTTATAGACCAAGCTACACTTGGTGTGTGACACCCTTCTACCCCATACTCTTAAATGCTTAATAAATCGAAGTTTAGAAAAAGGGTAATGTTCCACGATGGGTAAAAGGTTCACAATCGATCTTATTAAATCTCATAGTTCGAAAACGACTTTAATAACAAACAATAACTTTCAAATATAATTCAAATATAAAGCAGCGGAATCTACCAGGCATCCAGAAAGTGAATAAGAAATACTCCTAACTAGCAACATGGTAAAACTCCCAAATACACCCCTGATGTCACATCTATCAGAGCACAACCCTTTAATCATAGTCGACACCCGATCGGTCCTCATCAACACCTATAAAAATATATCCACAGAATACGGTGAGAAAAGGAATACTACTTATACATACACATAGAGAATGCCCATCCTCACCCACAACATCATCACATCATGTCATCAATACATTAATCATCAATAGTAACATTTCATCTAAACTCAACTCATATATTTCATCATCTATATCACCATATATCATGCTCTACCATCATTCTTATTTATAACACATAAATATATCCATTATACATTCACCAAGCTCAACATCATCATAGCATTATTCATATATCATCATACGCATTATCATCATAACATCATTCATCTATCATCATGCTCATTATCATCATAACATCATTCATATATCATTATACTCATTATCATCATAACATCATTCATCTATCATCATACTCATTATCATCATAACATCATTCATATATCATTATACTCATTATCATCATAACATCAATACTCCTCTCATCATCTACCCAAGATCATGACTTGGAACTCCACACAATGGGTGCACCTCGTCAATCACTCTAGTTAGTACCAATATAGTTCTACCGGTGTTACCCACACACTATCCGATAGGTTGTACCCCCTCTATGGGCCGTACAATCACTCCTAGGTTGTACCCCCCTCTATGGGCCCGTGCATCGAACGCCCCATCTTGATCCCCTGAGTTGTACCCCCTCTATGGGCCCGCACAACTCAGTTCACTTCCCAAATTGTAACCCCCTCTATGGGCCCCGCACAATTCAGGTCTCATCACACATGCACAAGGCATATCTCTTAAGTTGTACCCCCTCTATGGGCCCGCACAAACTCAAGTAACATCACATATGCACAAGGCATCTCTCCTAAGTTGTACCCCCTCTATGGGCACCCGCAAACTTAGGTAATCATCACATTGCACAAAGCATTTCTCCTAAGTTGTACCCCTCTATGGGCCCGCACAACTTAGGTAACATCATCATAAAGGTGATATACACCGTCGTCATCATCATTATTATCATACATCATCATGCTCATCATTAAACATCATTATAGTAAAGTGATATACACTTATCATCATTAACATCATCATCATGCTCATCATCAAACATCATTAAGTAAAGCGATATACACTTATCATCATTAACATCATCATCATGCTCATCATCAAACATCATTAAAGTAAAGTGATATACACTTATCATCATTAACATCATCATCATGCTCATCATCAAACATCATTACAACATCGTCATCATCATCTCATAATCATCATCAACCATCATATAAACAACATTCTCATACGCAATATAACCTGGTAATTGATTACCACACAGGTTGTAATCGATTACCAGAGACGTTACTCAATTTTGGAGTCTTCAAGCTTTAAGCTTAATGACCTTGATTCACTAATTTGAAAATATCTAGAGTTCTAGGTGTCCAAATTAAAGTGATTCCACTTCTATTAGAAAGTTAAGATCCTGGGCTTCAGTTTGATATATTATATGATATTATTCCGAGTTCATTTGCACCCTTAACAGACGGCATTCTTTCTCAGGAGAGAAAGTTGTCAAAACCTGGTAATCGATTACCACACAGATGTAATCGATTACCAGCAACTCAACTCTCTGGTAATCGATTACAGATCCCTTGTAATCGATTACTAGCAACCCAAACTCACTCAACGCTGCCCAGAAGCCCTGGTAATCGATTACCACACCTGGTAATCGATTGCCCGCGACGCAGATCGCAAATTTCACGATTTCTAACCTTTTCTAAACTCATCCAATCCAATCTCTAATCAATCTTTTTCGTCTAAACATCATTCATAATCATTAATATCATCCAAAGCTCAGTAAATCAACAATCTTTTACAGATTATACAACTAATTCATCAAACCCCCAATCTTTAAATCCCTAATCACCCCTTTTCATATTCTGAATATCATCTTCAATTTCACCCAATCAATCATCAATATACACCCAATCAATCATCAATCAACAATGTATATCATTTATCTTAGTTACAACATTCACCCATACGAATTTGAGCCTTTAGAGGGTCTTATGGTTGCCCTCACTACCCCACACATCCCTACATGCATATACAAGCAATACCCTCTCCCCCACCGTACCTTAAGCGAAGCTTTGATTACAGCAAGGAATCCTTTCTTGGATTCTTGGCTTTTCACTCCACCGCAGCTCTCTCTTGAGACTCTGTTTCTCCCCTCCTTAGCGTGTTGCTTACTGACGAATGATACGAATAAGGATTAGGGTGCTCTGTTGACCCCTCCCTACTGAATTGTCTAATTGGGCTTGGGCTCACTCTCACCCCTTATTTCTATTTTCAATTCAATCTTACTTTTATGAAATAAAACTAATAATAATAATAATCCTATTATTTATTTTCTCATTAATTATTTATCTCTTTAATGAATCTATTTAATTTAATTAATATTTATCCTAATAGAATTTAGGATGTTAGAGTTGGCCGCAAAATTCAACAAGCTTCTTTGATTCTAAATAAAGGTGGTTTTTGGAGTGTTGGAAAAGGTGATCTAATTCATGTTTGGAAAGACGGGTGGCTGGTACTTCAGTTTGGCACAAGGGTATGGTCTCCACGTAATCCTGATCTTGATATTCAATTAGTGGAAGATTTAATTGACCTTGCAACAAATTCCTGGAACCTAAGCTTAATTAGAATAATTTTCATCCACTTTGAGGCTGAGCAAATCCTTCAATCCCTCTCCCATGCTCTCACCACCAAAAATGATTCTTTCTGCTGGAGGTGGTTCAAAAGATGGTAAGTACAATGTTTAAAATCAGGATACCCACTTTGCACTTAATCACTTTCGATCTGAAAATGAAGGCAATAACAGACAACTCAGTCTTCCAAACTACAACTGGTCCAAACTTTGGAGACTTCCTTCTCAACCGAAACACAAACACTTTTTATGGAGGATTCTACATGGTTCATTTCCGGTTGAGGCATCAAATGTGATCCATATTGTGTAGGGTGTGACGAGGAGATCGAAACAGGCATATTTTTCGTGATTGCATTGGACACAGAGAGGTCTGGCTAAGAACAAATATGAGTAGCAACTTATAGGATAACAATCAGTACCCTTTCTCACAATGTGTTGCTGACTTTTGTTCAACAAGAATCTGAGGACAATATTTGTTTATTCACAGCAGTGTGTTATCAAGTTGGTTTGCCCGAAATAAAAAGGTCTTTGAGTCAAAGAATTGGAGGTGGATAATCTAATTGCACGAGCTATTGAATCAGTTTAGCACAGATTGACCGGCAATATTCATAGTATACATCCTGTTTCTGTCCAAAGTGATTCCAATTGTAAGTGGAATGCACCTCCAATAGGGAGATACAAGATCAACACTGATGCAGCAACTGCTATAGATGGTACATGGGGAATTGGAATTGTTATAAGAGATGATGAGGATATGTAATGGCTGTTTTGCCGCCAAAAGAATTGAAACTCTACTTGAAGCCAGTGTTGTGGAGGTGATTGGCATCAAGGTTGCTCTTCCATTGGCACTGGAACTATCATTTCATGACATAATTGTAGAGTCACATTGCAAGGAAGTTATTGATCAGCTCTCTACCTAGACGGTCTCATCTTCATATGTGGGGATTGATAGTCTCAGACTGCAAAGCTCTTAGCTTACTTTTTCCTCAATGTAGCTTTAGTCATACTGGTAGAGCAGGAAATGTTCCTGCACATTGGTTAGCCAAATTTGCTTGTTCACATCCAATATACCTGGGGTTGAAGAAACACCCAGCTGTATTTCTTCAATTATTTCTCAGGACATTTGTCCCAGCAGTTATATATGAATATGAATTTTTTGTCAAAAAAAAGAGAAGTATAAATTATATTCTCTTTCCCTCTTATTATAAAATATATACTTATCTCCAATGAAAGATTAATATTTATTATATTTTAGTCTATTTTAATGTAAATTAACCTTTTATTGGTGATAACTGCGAATGGGTCTCTTAATGATTTTTTTGTTTCTCTACGAATTTTCATATCACCATAATCAATTTCAAATATTTTGCTATTTATTTTAGGACTTTAAAAGAAGAAAATAATTTTTAATTCCAATTTTATTAACTTTGAAATTTTATAAAAAAATTCATTCATAGCGGAGGTTCAAAATTATATATATTATTGATATTGAAAATCACAAATCAAGAAAAAAAATTGTTCATAAACGAGCTTGCGTACAATAAAATGGATTAAATTATATCACATATTTATCTCTTAGATGAGACTTGAGAGAAATGTAGAATTTTAAAATAAGAGAAGAGGGGGCAACATAATTTAAATTTCTTTCAAGGGAGGAAGGTGTAATTTACCTCAAATATTTAATATTGAACATTCATATAAAAGTTACAAATTATTTTTTTTGTAATAATAAGTATTATTCTATATGTGGGTAACTAGGGTCGTGAGTCGAACTGAGTACCTGAAGTTCGAGCTTAATTCATCTATTAAACGAGTTAAACTTAAAGCTTGAGCTTGACTTTTTTAAAGAAAAATAAAGTTTGGGCTTGACTTGTTTAGTTCAATTATAACTTCATTATTTTTGCTTTTATGAAAATTTTCTTTAAATCATTTAAAGTTTATGAATTTAATATTTAATAAATATTTTAATATGATAATCTAAAAATCGAAATATATTCTTGATATATGATATGGGTAGTTAAAAAATTCTAAAATATTATATTTTTGAAATTCAATATTATATTTTTTGAAATTGAATTCCTAATTTCTTAATTAATATAAGAAATATTTCAATACTTATTTTCACACACACATATATATATATAAAGTATTTTTACTTTATAATTTTATTATTTAGTTTAAAAATAAACTTATAAATTTACACTTTCCTTTTTAATTTTAAACTAATCTTACTTTAATTTCATTATTTATATTAATATACTAATTAGTTATTATATATATATATGTGTAATAAATGAGTTATTCACAGGCCCTTAATGTCAAGCTTATAAAGCTTTGACTTGGCTCATTTAAACAATGGAGTCAAACTATAAATTTGAGTTTGTTTTTTTTTAATTAAACAAATGAGTTTAATCGAGCATTTAACGAGTCAAACTCAAATAATTCACGAATAGTTCACCTCATTTACAGCCCCTATTGGTACTTTAGGAAATATTAGGAATCCCTGATTTAAGCACATTGTTTAAAAATTAAAAAAAATATTTAACCAAAAATACAGTTCTTAATACTTTAATTTTTTTTAAAAAATAATTTCATTTATTATATTCATTTTTAAATTATAACAAGTATTTTAAGGCACTCGTTTATAGGGATGACAATGGGTACGCTTTGGGTTATGGTACCATAGTGTCTATTCTCATACTCGCGTTTTTAAAAAAAAAAACTCATACCTGCGTGGGCAGCAACTTCAATGCCCTTTTCCCATGCCCGTTGAGCATCTATATGCTCATACCCGCGCGACCACGCCCTTTACCCGCAATTTAGTCAAATGAAAAATTATAAACTCATTAAAAATATTAATTAAAGAAATTATAACTTAATTGAAAATTTACTCCAAAATCATTCAAACATAATTTTTAAATATCAATAACATAACAATTTAATTAAATTGAAACACAATACGTTAATATTCTAAACACAACACATGATCTGATGTTAAAATTTTTTAAAATATTACAATATACTTTCACGTCACAGTACTATTATAAACTTGGATATCATGTGTTAGCATTCTCTAAGATCTATAAAAAAATATTACTAACACTAATTAGTCATATATTATAAAATAAAGAAACACAAATAGATAGTTTTAAAAATATATTTTAAATTTGTAATATATTATATATTAATTTTAAAAATATATATACATATATTAGATATTTTAATGAAATTAATATATTTGTATATATAATTATATATGGTATTATTTATTAAATAATTATATATATATATATATGAGTACAGGTATGAGGCGGGTTGGGCATCATAGTGCCCATATACCCGCGTCTGTTCTTATGAAAAAAAATATGAGCTATTACTCATTCCTGCACCATACTCTCTTTGCGGGTTTTTATCATACCCATTGCGATTATTTTTGTGGGTACCTATCCCCTACTCATTTAGTGTTTACTATCAGAGTACCTGCACGTAGGATTGCTGACTATGATGAGATGCACATTGCAATTAATATTAGGGTTAATGATTGAGACTAAAAAATAACTTAATATTTCATAAGGATGAAATAAAAAGAAAAAAAATTCCAAGGATGAAAATAAAAACTTGATGATTTTATAGGACCGAATGAAAAACTTATTTTACCAAATTTTTACATTATTATCTAATAATATATTATCACACCATTTAATGAATATGACATATATAATAAATATGACATATTTTATTATATGATTAAACTTAATAAATAATATGAGAATACATTATGATTAATGATGTAAAATTTTCTCTGATCATACACATTCATTAAATTCTTTTACGAAAATATGAAAATCATGATTGTTTACCGAAAAACTACGTAAATTTTAACCATTTCGTAATTTAATTTATTATATGTTGACATATGTATTATCATATTCTAAGTAATTGCATTGCCACAAAACACAGTAATAACTTAAACGTAGGTTGAGTTTGTGGGAAGAGCTCCCGGGTTTGATCCCCACCAAACATATTCTTGGGGAAGGGTGATGAGCCTTAACTATGAGTAAACCCCAAATAAATTATCTCCGATAATAGGGGATATCTAAGGTGAAAACAAAAAAAAATATTCTAAGTAATTGATTTGTTAAGCTAAGATTTTCTAATCTCTCAAACTCACCCGAGAAGAAGAGAATTTGTAAGGAGATAGAGGACTTGTATTTAGGTAATGAAGAAACGGAAATTAAAATTGTATTAAGCAATCAACATCTATTTATACAAGTAAGCTACAAACCAACCTTCTAAATTCAGTAACTAACAAATTCTGTTATTTCAGTTACAAAATCAAAATTCTGTTTATAACATCCCCCCATAATTCTGATTTCTATTCTGCATAACCATCAACTTCCTTCTCAATTCTTCAAATCTGTTTTTTTCTGAGTGGCTTAGTCATCAAATCTGCAAGATTTCTTCTGATTTGCAGTAAATCACCTTGATCTTCCCTTTGCTCACTTGGTCTCTGATGAAGTGATATCTGGTCTCAATATGCTTGCTGTTCCCATGATCAATTGGATGTTTGGCAAGATTAATTGCAGATTTGTTGTCAATTAGCAGTGTCACTGGTTCATCCTTTTGAATCTCCATCTCTTTCAATAATTTTCTCAGCCACAACCTTGACAGGATCCCATGGAAGCAGCTATGTACTCTGCTTCACCATGTGGACAATGCATTGGATCTTCCTTCTTTGAACACCATGATATAGGTGCTTCTCCATACATGAAAACATATGCAGCAATACTTTTCCTATCATCATTGTCTCTCCTCAATCTGAATCTGTGTAGCCTACTAATTCAGGTTCAGTTTTGCCTTGGCCATAGGAAGCAAAATTCCAAGGTGAACTGTACCTTTTATGTATCTCAAAATCCTTTTTGCAGCCATCAAATGAGATGTCTTAGGTGCCTTCATGTAATTGCTGATTATGCCAACACTATAAGCAAGATCAGGTCTTGTGTGTTGCACAAGTACCTTAGTGAGCCCACCATCTCTCTGAATACAGTAGCATCAACAGGTTCTCCTTCATCTTTTAGACTCAATACCAAACCTGCTTCTGCTGGAGTGGCCGCTGCATTGCAATCCTCCATCATAAACTTCTTCAAAATATCTCCAGCATACTTTGATTGATGCATGATGACACCAGCTTCTGTTTGTTTGAATTCTATGCCAAGAAAATATGAGAGGAGTCCCAAGTCAGTCATTTCAAACTGCTTCAGCAGTAACTTCTTTACACTTTCTATTTCTTTTCCATTGCTGCCAGTAATCAAAAGGTCATCAACATAGAGAAACAAAATAGTCAGTTCAGCTGCAGATTTGTACTTCACATAGACTCCATGTTCTGAGGGGCACTTGACAAAGCCAATTTCTTTCAACACACTATCAATCTTCATGTTCCAGGCTCGAGGGGCTTGTTTTAGGCCATATAAGGCCTTTCTCAATCTGTAAACTTTTGATTCCTGACCAGTGACCTTGAACCCTTGTGGTTGCTCAACATAGACCTCCTCTTCAAGTGGTCCATTCAAGAAGGCTGACTTTACATCTAATTGGTACATTGACCAATTCTCCAGCATGCAATGGCTGCTACAAATATTATTGTTTCTATCCTTGCTACTGGGGCAAAGATTTCACCATAATCAACTCCTTCTTTTTGCAGAAACCCCTTTGCAACTAATCTGGTCTTGTGCTTGATTATCTCTCCATTTGGATTTCTCTTAAGCTTATACACCCATTTCACTGGTATAGGCTTTTTCTTCTTTGGTAGTGGCACCAGCTTCCAAGTTTCATTCTTTCTATAGAACACAATTCTTCTTTCATAGCAGTAACCCAATTTGGATTCTGCAGAGCCTCATCAAAGCTTACAGGTTCAGTTCCTGCAAGCAATGTTAGGTGTGCAAGGTCACCTTCATCAGTAATTTGATGATCTGTGTAGACTTCAAAGTCCCTTAGAGCTTGTGGAGGTTGTCTGATCCTCTGTGGTCTCCTCTGATCAGAATCAGCTGCAAGAAATTCCATAGACTCTTCATCACTACTGCTCAGGTCACTAGGATCACCAAATTTGACTTGAATTCTGGTTGTCTCAGTCACAGAATTATTCTTCCATTCATAGTCTTTCTGCTCATCAAATATGACATCTCTGCTAATAACCACTTGTTTATTTTTGGGATCAAACAGCCTGTAGCCTCCAGTTGCATGATAACCAAGGAAATCATCAACTCAGCTTTGTCATCAAGTTTCTGTCTAAGTTGGTCAGGTACATGTTTGTAGCACAAGGATCCAAAGATCCTGAGATGTGAAATATCAGGCTTGGTGCTTGTCCAGCTTCTTCAGGTGTGATACCCTTCAATCTGCTGGTAGGGCACCTATTGAGAACATAAACAGCTGTAGAGGCAGCTTCACTCCACAGAGAATGAGGAAGGTTCTTTGACTTCAACATGCATCTGACCATATTCATTATAGTCCTGTTTCTCCTTTCTGCAACACCATTATGCTGTGGAGTGTATGGTGGTGGTGTGCTCATGAATTATACCTGCTGTATCACAAAACTCAACAAATTCTTTTGAGGTGTATTCTCCTCCTCCATCAGTTCTCAATGTTTTGATAAAACTTCCACATTGTTTTTCAACACAGCCTTAAATTTGTTGAATGTACTAAACACTTCACTTTTTCTTTTGATCATATAAATCCATGTTTTCTAGTCAAGTCATCAATGAAAGTTATGAAATACCTGCTGCCTCCAAGTGATTCAACCCGCAATGGCCCACATACATCTGAGTAGATAACTTCAAGCTTCTGTTTTTGACTTTACTGGAACAAAGGCTTTGAAAGGATTCGAGTTTGCTTACCTTCCAAACAGTTTCTGCACCTATCAGCAGTAGCTTTCAATTTTGGAATCCCTCCAGCCATCTCATGCATGTGTCTTAGGTCTTTAAAATTCAAGTGACCAAGCCTATGGTGCCATAACCATTCAGCCTTACTTGTTGTTTGTAAGTAGACAATTCTGCTCAAGTACATGTATGCCACTTTGAAGGTTCTATTTCTAGATAATGGGGCTTTCAGTATCAATCTCTCTTGTTGATCATAGACTTTCATCATTTTGTCTTCCATTGACATTTTGTAGCCTTTTTCAAGGAGTTGGCCTAGACTCAGCAGGTTACATACCATCCCAGGGACATATAGTGCTTCATCATACAAGATTCTTTGCCATCCTTCCTTTTATCAAAACTCTCCCAATACCTCCAGTGACAAGTGTGTTTCCATCTGCAAACCTGACCTTATTCCTTCTTTTTTCATCAAGATCAAGAAACCAGTCTTTGTGACCAGTCATGTGAGTTGAACAGCCTGTATCCAAGTACCAATTATCATCATTATCACCATTGAACTTGGTTTGTAACAATCAACAATACAGGTTCTGTATCTGAGTCTCCTTCAGCAGCAAGTTGTGCCTCATCATCTTGTTCTTTGTCTTTATACCAACATTCATTAGAATAGTGTCCCTTTCTTTCCACAACAATAACATCAACATTCTTCTTATCCCAATTCTTCTTTCCTCCTCTACCTCTTGTGCCTGTAAAGCCACCTCTTTGCTGTACTAAACCACCATTCTTCTGCTCAGTTTGTGATTTCCAGTTCCCTTTAGACTGATTTCCTCCTCTTCCTCTTGAGTTCTTGAATCTGCGTCTACCTCTTTTGGATTGATTGTTGTCAGCAGAACCTTTTCTTGGATTATTCTGAACCTGCAGAGCTTGTTCAGAACCTTTGTCTGCAACCCTTTCTTGAAGTCTTTGCTCATGTGCTTCAAGTGAACTTTGTAATTCATCTACTGTTAAGGACTCAAGATTTTTAGATTCCTCAATTGCAACCACAATGTGGTCAAATTTTGGAGTCAAGGTTCTCAGAATCTTCTCAATTAACATCAAATCTGAAACTTTCTCACCACAACCCTTCATTGACTTCACAAGAACCTGCATTCTGTTGAGATAGACACCTACACTTTCACTTTCTTCCATCTGTAACAGCTTAACTGTCTTCAGAGGGTTTGGAGCTTGACTCTCTTCACCTTTTCATCACCAGAATATGCTTTGTTCAAAATATCCCATGCTTCTTTTGCAAGAACCAGCTGCTGCGATCTTCTCAAAGTGAGGATCATCAACACATTGATGCAAGATGACTAAGGCTTTGCAGTCCTTCTTCTTTAATTCCTTGGCACCCACTTTCTGAGTTTCTGAAGCTCCTTCCTTGAGGACTTCTATCCCATTCTCAACCACATCCATCAATTTCTTGGAATCCAAGAAGTGCCTTCATCTGAACATGCCATCTGATGTAGTTCTTCCCAGTGAGAACAGGGAGATTCACGGGAAAGTGACCATTGGAAGCCATAATCGAATAAGCAAGATCCCTTCTTGATCGAACCAATGCTCTTTGATACCACTGTTAAGCTAAGATTTTCTAATCTCTCAAACTTACCCGAGAAGAAGAGAATTTGTAAGGAGATAGAGGACTTGTATTTAGGTAATGAAGAAACGGAAATTAAAATTGTATTAAGCAATCAACATATATTTATACAAGTAATCTACAAACTAACCTTCTAAATTCAGTAACTAACAAATTCTGTTATTTCAATTACAAAATCAAATTCTGTTATTAACATGATTTTATATTATCCGTTATAATACTGAAAATTTTCCTTTCATTGCACTAGAAGTCAAATGCATAGCCATTAAGACAAAACACTAGTATAAAAAAGGTTTTATTTTAAATCGGTTTAAAATAAGTTTTTTAAATCGGCTGACAGGACGTTACAGATACAGCCTGTATAAAAGTCATGTAGGCCTGCAGTATAATTTAGAAATACAAGTTAATCAAGATAAAGATATCCTTTTTCTACTTAAAAAAAAAGGTAAAATATAATTTTATAACATTAAATATTTAGGTGACACTTTATTTCTCAAATTTCTTCTAATGATATAATATTAATCAATTTCTACAAAAAATTATTCCAAAAAAAAATTTATTTCTACAAATTCTGTGCAGGTGTCTCAGAAGAATTAATTCTTGAAATTAACCTCACAATTAGTAGCGAAACTCCGCCCATGTCATATAATATCTTATCCTTTATAAGCAAAAGGCCAATTAATTTATGGTAATGGGTGCTAACGTAACGAGTCACCTACTTTAGTAGGCACTGGGCAGAAAGAAAAAGTGGCGAGTGATAGTAAATCACAGTAAAGCACGCGTGTCATAATAGTAATACGAATAAGGCCATTAAAATAGGTTTGTCATTCAACCATTAAGGCAACTAATAATAATAACAAGAAGGAATTATTTAAGGGTGTGTTTGTGAGTTTAAAGGGGAGGGAAAGAAAGGATACGAGGGGAAATGGAGGAGGAGTAGAGGAGGGAAAGACTTTATAAAATACATTTGTGAGAATTAAACTCTCAAACATAAAGGGGAGAAGGGCTTCCTATCAACCCTTCTCTTCCCTCCCTTTTCCTCCAAAACTCAACTCACAAACATAAGTGCTTGAAGTATGTTTATGCGCCATGGAATGTGTCATTTCAGTTATGTGAGTAGTTGTAATTACCATTTTAATGTCTGAGGCATCACACAATCATTCATAGGGAGCACTTGGAAAATTTCTCAAGTATCTCTATTTTGCAAAGTGACAGGACTCAATGTTCTGAATCATGAGCAGCAACATCCTGTTCAAAGTGACACAATCAAATGAAATGAATGCTTAGTGAACTAAAAACCTTTAATTACCGAATTACATACAAATCTATATCAAGAAGGTTTATACGCAAAAGAGATAAATCATTGTTGGTTAACATGAAATGGTTTTTACCATTTACAAAAAGCATAAACTTCCCCTGATTTATGGTCTTGAAAGTTATGCAAGTGAGTCTTAGTTGTGAGAGTTCCATTTCCCATGATTCCATAGTATTATGAACTTCTAGTGGCCCTTTAGGCCACACCTACAAAATATGCACAAATGTTGTATAACATTGAGCTAGAAAGAGAGGGAGAGGTATTGAATGAAGCATCTTGAGCTTCATGTATCACAGCAGTGCCTATTTAAAACCCAAAAAACAAAAACTGCTGCAACCAAATTACAAATACTAAAGCATAGAAGAACATTTTAGAACATTAAACAAGACAGAAAGAAAATTCAACCCCTGTTTGGGTTAGAAACCTGCAGTCAGCAGAGAAAGAGAGAGGTGGCCACATTTTTTTGGTACTATCAATTCATTTTAATTCTTTGGCACATGGTTTCAATATAGCACAAAAATTTCTCTATAGACTTTGCAATGCCTTTATAATCTTAGCAAGTATACAAAAGTACAAGCCTCACAATATTGAACATGTTATCACCTCTATAACTAAGATTTACATGGTGTAAAATATAAATTATCTTGAAAATAAAACTTATAGCAAATAGTTAATTAAACTAAATTGTATGGTCACCAATAGCAGATAACAATTTCAGGGCATATATAATAATCATTCTATCCAATTTAAACTTAATCCTCCTTTCCCCTGTGAATGTCAACTAGATATCTATTTAAACGTTTGCCAATGTCTTTGTAGAGAATGACTCAACAACAGGCCTCCTAGCCCTTTGCCCATTCTTTCTGCTCCCAGGGATCATTTATGAGGTTAGCCATGTTGTCGCGGATGTAACCTACAGCTGGAAAAATAACAAGAAAACCTGAGGCGCGTGAGAAGCACGCTATCCTTAAAGATTCATTCACCAGATGCGATGCTCCCCCATGATACAACATGTCCATCCCGCACCGTAGTCACGAGGTCACACTGAATAGCTAGCTAGAAGGATTCCGTTAAACTCAGGGATAACTCATAGTATTTTTGTGAAGAAGAAAAAGAGAGTGGAGGCACACCAAATAGGTAAGAGAAAAGGAGTTTAAATATTAAGTGATTAGGGTTAGAAAAATTAAAAGATAAGTTTTGACCAAGTCCTAAAGGGTTTTGATCAAGTAAAAAATATTTTCTGAAAAATAAAAATAAACATTAATTTATTTCACTCTCTTGAAAAACTTTTGAAATAAATAAATATTATAAAAATCCAATAAGCCATTGCTGAAGAAAAAACTCTTGTGGTTGTAGGATTGCAAAGGGATCCTGTTGCACCATTTTTTAAGGACTCCATAGAGCCACCACTACTGCCATGCAATAACAGGTTTATAAGCTGCCATTGCCTCAAAAGGGACAATGCCAAAGTGCTCATCCTGTATCAAAGATCTTTATGTAAAAATTTCTTCATTCAACTTCTACCAATTTTCAGGATCATAATTAATAAGGTTTCAAAAACCTTTGGTGTGTAAAGGACACATGGGCATTCTGAAAGAAGAGCATTCCTTTCAGCTGTAGAGCAAGATGTGATGAAACCTTATTTGATTAGAGATCCCTTCCTTTTCAGCTAAACCTTTAAGCTTAAGTACTCCACATTATCCTTCAATCGTTTATCAAAGACCACCTGGAAAAATTTATTCCAATAGATTTTGTACTCTCAAATTGCACACACACACAAATGAAATAAACGAGTTAAGTATGGGTGGTTCAAACATAGGATTCAGCTATATATTCTGCCAAGTTCTAAGAGAATAGATCTATAAATAAAGCAGAGTGCCACAAGAAGGCCTTCAAATATAACTAACCTAACACACCAAGTAGATAAAATTCAATAAATTTCTTAGTCTCCAACTTTTTTACAAGCCCAACCAAGTCCTACCCATATTTTAACTTTTAGATTAATGAATCTACAGGCACCAAAAACTTACATTGGTCGTCATAATTTTTTATGACATTTAAAGATCCTTAATAAAATATCACCAGTTTAAACACAAGGAAGATGTTCTTGCTTCTTGGATTTGATCTTCTGACAACCAGCCCAACCTTGCACCACAAAGTACATAGTTTCATACACTTGATGGCCAACTGTTATCAACAAATACTAGTGGATCACATCCAGACAGCTTAGTGAAAAGTGTTTTAATCATATATTAACAAGTCATAAACTCCTTTCAGCAAGATTTTCTCATTGTTTTTTGCTCAGTTTGAATGAACCCACTTCATTGTTAGATAAATTAATTTTTGCCATTTTGCATCGAAGACTAGCTTAATATTATATCAAATAATAACTTCAAAATTTTCACTGTAATATTCGCTATCCTAGAGAAGTGTTGATAATTATAGTGATAACTAAACCCAATGCACCCATTATCATATGAAGATCTATTTTCTTTAACAAGATATCTTAATCTGCTTCTTCGTGATAAAGTTAGTAACCTAAAATAATCATGCACTAAATATCTCATATGATATGACGCCATTGAAATTTCAAGTTTAATAAATGATTTTCTATCACCCAATAATGGTTTATAAATACTCAATGCACCTTCCATTTCAATTATGAAAAGGTTAAACAGAAAACACAATGACAAGTCCCAGCTAATGCACCTGATTGAGAAATAATTGCACCAAAAAATCACACAAGATAGTTTAACTAAAAACTGCTTAACTTAAAATGTAATTGAAATTTATTTGCGAAAATTGTACAACATAAAATTATGGAAATGCGGGGTATCGATCCCCGTACCTCTCGCATGCTAAGCGAGCGCTCTACCATCTGAGCTACATCCCCTCGATGTTAATTTATTTTAGACCATAGTACAAGTAGTTTAAATGCTTTCCACTCGATCCCATTCTACATCTTTAATATTTAAAATTAGTGTACTACCCGTGCGATGCACAGATATTATTATTGTAATAGATTATTAAAATTAAATGATATAATATACATAATTTATTAAATATGTATAATTAAAAAATAATAATATTTTTTTTTAATATTTAATTCTATACTTATTAGTATATAAAGAATATTAAAAAATTTAAAATAAAAAATGGATTTGGAAAATCAAATAGAAAACATTAATAATTAAAAATAGAAAACTATTATAAATTTTGTTTTATTTATATTTTTTTGTCACATTACAACACTTAAAATTGTCATCACATATAAGGATCATAAGTACTGTTGAGATTAACCCTATATACAAACAATATGTAATTGACCATGCAAGAAAACTGATTTTGGTAAATACACACTAATATGTGATATTGTCTGACCTTTACTTTTATTAATCTGGTTCCATTGCAAAGTCAGCAGATAAATCAAGATTACTCATTAGCATAACAAACACTCTTATTTTTAACATCAACTTATGATAAGGAAGTGTAAAACACCTCAGCTTCAATATCAATCTCCTCATCTACCTTCCGTATAGTGTCAGGACTCAAATACACCCTCTCTTCTCTGGTAAATAATATCATGACATATTCATTAATTGAATGAATAACATCTAATGTAGGAGCAAGAATTGTTTTATCCTAAACAAAGACAATGTTTCAAAAATTTGAAAGTAAGTTAGGGTATGCAAACAATAGTATATCAAAACTTTTCACATCGGGTGTGAAAAACATCTCAGATCCGCAAAAACTGGATGTGAAGAGCATCTAGGATCAATAATAAACGAATCTGCAGAGCATCCCTGATCAACAGCAAACCGGATGTGAAACACATCTCGGCCTCATTCAATAAAGATGTGAAGAACATTCCAACTCAGAAACCCTATTGGGGTGTTTGCATCTGCCAAAGATTCGGCATTAACTTCATCAACATCGGCAACCAAAACGACTTTCTTCCACTTGACCTGAGCCTTTGTCGACCAAGACCGCCTTACCTACCCCGGCTGCAGAAGACTGGAGCCTCACGCTCCTCCTTAACCTTTGTCAAAGCAGTATCTGCGGTTTATAGTTATAACCCATGTGCTGCTGACCGACGATAGCACATCCCGGCAAAGGTATCCGAGGAAGGCGACTTGCTGCAGGTTCCTCCTTTATAAGTTAAGCAGATTCTCGGATAAAACCTACCTCTCCAAATCAAGCAGAATCCCAGAAAATCGGCGGGTCAGAAGACACCCTTTCTGGAAGTCAAATTATTACAAAGCAAACCGGCTTATGCGACATAACTCAAAGTCGAACTCCTTTACTTCGACTTCAGCTGTGGGCATCTTTTAGGAATTTTAGGATCCTATCAGGAATTCATCACGTTGAAACGGGATACGAAGAGTATCCCGGTCCCAGATTCAACCTCTTATCCAGTAAATCGCTTTGATGCGAAAAGCATCTTAACCTAAAAGTTTCCCAGATACGAAGAGTATCCCGGTCCCAGATTCAACCTCTTATCCAGTAAATCGCTTTGATGCGGAGAGCATCTTAACCTAAAAAAGTTTCCCAGATACGAAGAGTATCCCGGTCCCAGATCAACCTTTTATCCAGTAAATCGCTTTGATGCGAAGAGCATCTTAACCTAAAAAGTTTCCCAGATACGAAGAGTATCCGGTCCCACCTTTATTCAGTAAATCATTTTGATGCGAAGAGCATCTAAACCCAAAAAGAGACCCATCTCGAACCATCACACTAGAGACTCGCCCCGAATTTTGACTGGCAGGGGCAATTCACTAAAGACTCGTCTCGAACTTAGACATGCATTGGATTAATTTAACGAAGACCCGTCTCGAACGGTATCATCCAAGAGATTTATAAACATCAAAACCGGCCCGGACTGAGCAAGTCCCGGATGAAAATATGAAACAGTATTTAAGCTCAAAGTCAACTTTATCAAGTCGACTAGAGCTGGGGGGCTTCTGTTACGGTCTAAACCTAAGGCCCAATAGCCAAAATGGCTCATGCGCAATATAATTATCATATCCATAAATATGTGATATATAATTATAATATTCATGCGCAATATAATTATCATATCCACAATATATTATATATCATATCCATAATTATATCACATATAATTATGGTATCCTTAAATATATGATATATAATTATCATATCCATAATTATATCACATATAATTATGGTATCCTTAAATATATGATATATAATTATCATATCCATAATTATATCATGATACCTGCTACACTTACTCCTTTACATATGTGCCCACTTACCATATTTATACAGGGAAAACCCCTATAAATAGAGAACATTTACAGATCATAAGGTACACAATCTCACTCAGTCAATCCCTTTGACTGTTTTACATATCTAACTTGGGCGTCGGAGTCCCTTTGCAGGTACACCCCGCCCCCCGGGGTTCAACTCGGATTCAAGCCTCCGCAATCCGGATTCGGATCCGACTTCTCTCCTGCTGACTCAGACCTAGGTTCAAGTTCTATACCAGAACATCCGGTATTGAATGAGGTCGAGATGCTCTTCACATCCGGTTGCTGATAGAGCCGAGATGGTCTTTACATCCGGCATTGAATGAGGCCGAGATTCTCTTCACATCCGGCATTGAATGAGGCCGAGATTCTCTTCACATCCGGCATTGAATGAGACCGAGATGCTCTTCACATCCGGTATTGAATGAGACCGAGATGCTCTTCACATCCGGTATTGAATGAGGCCGAGATGCTCTTCACATCCGGTTTGCTGATAGAGTCGAGATGGTCTTTACATCCGGCATTGAATGAGGTCGAGATGCTCTTCACATCCGACATTGAATGAGGCTGAGATGTTCTTCACATCCGATTGCTGAATGAGGCCGAGATAGTCTCCACATCCGGCATTGAATGAGGCTGTGATGCTCTTCACATCCGGTATTGAATGAGGCCGAGGTGCTCTTCACATCCGGTTGCTGACAGAGCCGAGATGCTCTTTTGACTTTTACTAAGATTGAAGATGCTCTTCGCATCCGGTATTGAATGAGGCTGAGATGGTCTCCACGTCCGGCATTGAATGAGACCGAGATGCTCTTCACATCCGGTATTGAATGAGACTGAGATGCTCTTCACATCCATTATTGAATGAGACCGGGATGCTCTTCGCATCCAGTATTGAATGAGGCCGAGATAGTCTCCACATCCGGCATTGAATGAGGCCGAGATGCTCTTTGTAACGTCCAAATTTCTAAATCCAAGAATAATGTTCGTTGGAAACACTATTCCCGAATTTCTGAAATCATTCCGCGCCATTTTCGATATCGGCACACATAATACAACGATGCCTAAGCAATCCAACGCTTACTTAGACTACCACATACTTCATACATCACATTACTCGAGGTCAATTCTAACTTTGAAAAAAATGGGAACGAACCAACACTTTAGAGTGTTAAGGTTCATAAACTCCTACCGAAAATCCGGCAGAGTTTCCCCTGAAAACTGGACATTTCCAAATTTTCAGAATCACCTGAAAACCAGCAAAATACCAGTGCAATTCATAACAAAATTCCAATTCAAAGATAATAGGCCTCTGTGGCCAAACTAAAGACTACTACACAACAATTGAATAAGCACTACGATCTAATATCCAATAACATCTTATATACATATACATCACTAAACTTTAAATACTCAATTACAATTCCTTGACAATTATTTCAATTAAAATCTTTACTCTTCTGCCATCAATCTGTACAAAACCTGCACAACTGAAATATATCCCCGTAACGTGGGGTGAGACTATGTCCCAGTGAACAAAGCATGCAACAAGCAGTGTAGGGAAAAGCAATCATATGAAATGCAACACTCAACATAGTTCAATAGAACATACATCATTATACTAATCACCTACTTGTATCATAACTTAATGGAATTAGTCGATAACCACAACATGAAGAATTAAGGCAGGTCAATACTCTGATAAACTGTCATGCACAAACCTAACATGAATGCATATGAACGACATAACCCAGTCGTCGGGTCGGAATTACCCAGCCAACGGGTTCTTATCACTTATCGCTGTGTGGCTAGACCTGAGCTCAGACTACAAGGAACGTCTTCCTTGGGAACTAATCACCACCACTGGGCACTAATCACCCACATCCAAGCCTGGACCCCACTACTCGAGGCAGTAACTCATGGATGTTAACTTATCACACTGGGTACTAATCACCCAAGTCTTAAATCAATTTCTGAAATCAATCTTATCTCTTTAAGTTAAATTTGGGCCGAAGCCAAAACCATTTTCTCAGTCTTAACTGGGCCATAGGCCAAAAATATGCAGCAGCTCAAACTTTACAGGTAATGTATATCTCATGATGAATTCAAGTATAGAATAGTCACATGTAAAGGGAACACATGTCATACAATGAATTCAAGTTCTCTCATGATAATCATATTACTTCAAGCATATAAATCTGAAAATACGTTCCCATTTAGCAACCTTGAAAGCATATTTCATACTAAACCCTAACCTATGAACATGCATCTTCATACGACACAATCATCTTAAGGCGTAACGAAATCATCAATAATACCAATCCAACAATTAAATCAATAGTCAAATACTAAAGGAAAGGGAATAAAAGAGTGGGGATCATGATCGGAACGCATACAAAATACTGTGAGAGTGTGTGAGCTTCGCTCACCTAACCGGAGTATGTTGCACCGGAAATCGTCTCCGTCGCGCCGGAAATCGCCTCCGCCACGCCGGAAATCGTATCCGCCGCACACCGCCGCTGACGGCATCGTTTCCGCCATCCTGGCCGCGTCGCACAGCCCCCTGTCGTCTCCACCGCAGCTCCGCCGTCAACTCCGCCGTGCGCTGCCGCGTCGCCACCGCCGTAAGCTCCTCCACAGAAACGCCGCGGACACCACCGTTTCAGCCATGGCCGCGTCGGACCACTCCCTGGTCGTCCTCCTCCAGCTGCGGCCGCCGTTCGTCTCCCATGGCCACAGCTCCGCCGTCGCAGCTCCGCCGTCACGTCGGCCTCCCCTACCGGCGTCCATGGCTGCGAACGTCGCGGCCACCCTCTCTCCCACCTTCCCTTTCTTTCTTCCTCCTCCCCTCCCTTCCTTCTCCCTCTCTTCCTCTTTCTCTTCTTCTTTCTTCTCTCTCTTCTTTCTTCTCTCTTCTTTTCTTCTTCTCTTCTGTTTTCCAGCCGCCCCCCCTCCTTCACTTTTCACTTTCTATTCTTTTCTTATCTAAATTCCCTATTCTACCCTTAACCCTAATAATAATACTAAAAACAATAAAACTACTACTAATAATAATACTAATTCTAATACTAATAATAATAATAATAATACTCATAATAATAATAATAATAATAATACTAACAATACTAATACTAATAATAATAATACTAATACTATTACTATTATTAACAATAATAATAATACTAATATTAATACTATTACTAATAATAATAATACTAATAAATTTGGAATTATTATTAATATTATTTTATTAATTATTATTATTAAAATTATACTAATCTTATTATTAATCCTATTAATTACTTACGTTAAACAAATTAAAAACATCTTAATTTCTAATTCTAGATCCTTAAATTTTGGGATGTTACACTCTTCACATCCGGTATTGAATGAGACTGAGATGCTCTTCACATCCATTATTGAATGAGACCGGGATGCTCTTCACATCCGGTAAATGTTGATCCGAGATAGTCGAAGGACTAAGCCCGAAATGATCGAGGAACTATGTTTGAGATGTTGAGGGGCTATGCCCAGAAAACTCAAGGGACTATGTCCGAGATGCTTAAGGAATAAATCCGAGACGTGACACAAGATATCCGAGACGCAGGCAACGTAGTCTGACTTCCAAGATGTGAAGACCTTATGCATCCGGGATGTTAGCAATCCCAGAGCTCAATAAATTATAAATCTAAGCTAGATATAAAAAGACAAGATTATAGTCGGAGCGCGCTGAGGAGTTCTCTGCTGCTGACTTTCAATGTACATTAGGATTTGGAAATCGGCTGAGAACATTAAACACCTTGGACCAAAAAGATGGTATGATCTTAATCTTTTGAAGAATTTGGCTCTCATCAAGTTGAAACAGAGCGAATCAAATCAACTGGTGGCTGTGTATGTCGCCTAGTTGCATTTCGGAATTTCGATCAAGGCATAGGCTTTATCAAGGCATGTCATCTCGGATTCGAGTAATGCTTTCTTAGCCATAGAAAGCTTAGTCATTAGGTTGAGGAACCATTCCATTCAGACATTATGTTGTAGAATGATAATGGTTTGGCCTCTTTGAATCAATGGATTAATTAATTAAGAAATTTTAGATGATAATATTTTCCTCTGAAGAACTAACGTGCTTATAGTTATATTTATGCATACACAAATTAACTTTTGTAGGTTTCCTTAGTTTTTAAAAACAGAAAACATAGCACTTTTTGAGGTTTAAAGCACAAATTAATTGTATGGAACACGAGTGGTTGACATAGGTGCAGTTGGATGAGTTGAAACTAACCTGGAAGAAAGGCGTGACCTTCCCTTTGCCTTGCCTTGTCCCTCATCTCTTCTAATCAATCAATCGATCAAGAAGGAAGGAGAAGAATAGAGTAGCCAAAAATCGAGCTCTCGGATCTAGTGTGGAGTCTATTGTTGATTGTCATGCTGGTAAGGGGGAGGCCCTCCTTCTAGCGCCAAATGTTCTGGTATAGAACTCGAACCTGGGTCTGAGTCAGCAGGAGAGAAGTCGGATCTGAATCCAGATTGCGGAGGCTTGAATCCGAGTTGAACCCCGAGGGGTGTACCTGCAAAGGGACTCCGACGCCCAAGTTAGATATGTAAAACAGTCAAAGGGATTGACTGAGTGAGATTGTGTACCTTATGATCTGTAAATGTTCTCCATTTATATGGGTTTTCCTTGTATAAATATGGTAAGTGGGCGCAGATGTAAAAGGAGTAAGTTTAGCAGGTATCATGATATAATTATGGATATGATAATTATATATCATATATTTAAGGATATCATAGTTATATGTGATATAATTATGGATATGATAATTATATATTATATATTTAAGGATACCATAATTATATGTGATATAATTATGGATATGATAATTATATATCATATATTTAAGGATACCATAATTATATGTGATATAATTATGGATATGATATATAATATATTTGTGGATATGATAATTATATTACGCATGGATATTATAATTATATATCACATATTTATGGATATGATAATTATATTGCGCATGGGCCATTTTGGCTATTGGGCCTTAGGTTTAGACCGTAACAGTTAGGGTATGCAAACAATAGTATATCTCCAATTAATTGTATTACCTGTAGAATTCATTAGTAAATCCTTCGATATTCAGTATTAATCGCATCATCACCATAAGTGCCTAAATCACCATCACCTAATGCAAGAATTCACGCAGGTATTATCTAGTATCTAACCCGTGCGATGCACATGTATTAAGTTTAAAATACAACGTCTAAGATCAATAATCTATAATATTTATCTCCTTTTAAGAACATCAACAATTTAGCATATGTTAATAGAAATAATTTAAGTATAATAACATCTGTATTTTTTTAAGACATGACTATGATGATTAAATACAGAGATAAATGTTTTAATATAATTAATATTAAAATAAGAAAATGAAAGTGTGATAAAAAATAAAAAAAAGAAAAGAAAGCGGCAGGAGTAGGACTGCTCTCGTGGGGGATACTCATGTTAAAAAAATCACGAAGTGAGAATAAAAAACTAAAAAATGCAAGTAAGAAAACATGACACATGTAACTATTGAACAATTTTAATATAAAGTAAATATATAACTAGAATAGATAAAGAGAGATAATAAGTAAAATCATTAATGAATAAAACAGAGAGATAAATAATATATTGAAAAAATACATTAAATTTAATATAAATCAACACACTTATTGTATTTCTTAATGTGTGTTTTTATGTAATGAAACAGATAAACATGAATGGATAATGAGAGAATTTATTTTAAAATAATAATAATAAATTAAAGTGTGATAAAAAAGAAAACAATAGAACCAGAACTATTTTCGGTGGAGGATATACATGGTTCATTAAAAAATAACTTTTGTAATGAAAATGATTAATAAGAGAGAGAAAATGTTTTAATATAATAATAAAAAAAGAAATTGAAGTTGTGATGAGAAACAAAAGAAAAAGAAAAAAGAAAACGGCAGAAGCATGACTACCTCCCGTGAAGGGTAAATGTGATTTATAAAAAAAATCACCCTATTGAGGTGAGAATAAAAACTTAGAAAAAACCAAGTAAAAACATGACATGTGTACTGTGGGAGAATTTTTAATATAGAGTAAATAGATAAATAGAATAGATAAGAGAGATAATAAGTGAAAACATTAATGAATAAAGCAACGAGATAAATAATATATTTAAAAAACACATTAAATAATTTAATGAAAATCAACACATTTATTGTATTTCTTAATGTGTGTTTTTATGTAATGAAACAGATAAACAGAATGGATAATGAGAGAATTTATTTTAATATAATAATAATAATAACAATAATAATAATAATTAAAGTGTGATAAAAAAGAAAACAATAGAACCGGAACTATTTCTATGGAGGATATACATGGTTCATTAAAAAAACAACTTTTGTAATGAAACATATTAATAAGAAAAGAGAAAATATTTTAATATAATATTAAAAAATAAATTGAAATTGTGATAAGAAACAAAAAGAAAAAGAAAAAAGAAAATGGCAGGAGCATGACTACCTCCCGTGAAGGGTAAATGTGGTTCATAAAATAACACCCTATTGAAGTGAGAATAAAAACTTAGAAAAAAACCAAGTAAAAAACATGACACATGTACGGTGGGAGCATTTTTAATATAGAGTAAATAGATAGATAAATAAAATAGATAAAGGAAATAATATGTGAAAACATTAATGAATAAAGTAGAGAGATAGATAATTTTGATGTAAATTAAGACACTTATTGTATCTCTTAATGTGTGTTTTTATGTAATGAAACAGATAAACATGAATGAATAATGAGAGATTTTATTTTAATATAATAATAATAAAAAAAGAAAATTAAAGTGTGATAAAAAAGAAAACAATAGAACCAGAATTATTTCATGTGGAGGATATACATGGTTCATTAAAAAAATAACTATCACAATGCATTGGTAACGTTAATGGTTGTAATTCTCAATAAAACCTTTCCATTTTTGCTTTATTGTCCTGTGCAATATTGCAAAGGTTAGAAAAACTGATATAAATATAAATATAAATTATATTGATATTTGAGATTGCTCCTCTTAGTCACTTAAAACCTATATAAAATGTATGGACAAATCGTTGTTGGAAGAGTTAACCCCACCATTACGTGGATTTTCACTGAAGGAACATGCCTGCCTTACCCGGGTTCATAAAAAATTCACTTTACTGAAGTGAGAATAAAAAATCTAAAAAATATAAATAACGGAAGTGAGAGAAAATGTGACATGTGTTTCGAGAGAACAATTTTAATATGGAGTATATAGAATAGATAAGAGAGATAATAAATGAAAAGATTAATGAATAAAATAGAGAGATAATTGTTTTAATATAATAATAAAAAAGAAAATGAAAGTGTGATAAAAAATAAAAAGAAAACAACAGGAGCAGGATTGCCTCCCGTGTAGGATACATATATGGTTCATAAAAAAATCACTTTACTGTAGTGCGAATGAAAAAACTAAAAAAAGCGCAAGTGAGAAAAATGACACGGGTTATGGGTGACCAATTTTTGGTTTTCACCATAGGTGTCTCATATTACCAAGGGTAATCCTATTCAAGGCTTAGTCACAGTTAATGCTCCTCACCCCTCCCTAAGAGTGTGTTTGGTGGGGATTGAAACCAAGAGCTCTTCCAATAATATCACTCTGCGTTGCCAACTGAACCACAACTCTTTGGTTATTAGTGAGCAATTTCCCTAAGTTATGACATCTACAATGTCTCACCCATCACAAATCACATCACACTCTCCCATAAATACATCACAAAACAAAACTCAATTAATTAATACACTATGCCAAATTTGGGATACAAGAGCACTTACTTTAGGGCGCTTCCGTGTTTTTAAGTGTTTCAAATGAACGTTTTACCTTCAGGGTGCTTCAAATTTGGGCGGAAGCGCCCTGAAATTAAAATGTGCAGGGCGCTTCAGGGAAGCGCCCTCTTAGAAGGGCATTAATTTTTTTAAAAAAATTAACATCCAGGGCGCTTCATTGTAGCGCCCTCTTATCTGGGTAATTAATTTTTTTTATATATTAATTTTCAGGGCGCTTCATGGAAGCACCCTCTTATTTGGTAATTAAGGGCTCTTCGTGGAAGCGCCCTGCACGTATCTGCGTTTTTTATTTTTTTTTTATTTGGTATCCAGGGCGCTTCTGGAAGCGCCCTCCCCGTGGCATTATTTTGGATGTTCCCTCGCGCGTCACACACGTACAGTGTCTTTCCCCTCTCTCTCTTAAAACATTTTCCTCCTCCCTCTCTCTACCTTCGTCCGTCTCCTTTTCCTCCTCCCTCTCATTTTTTGTTTTATTTTTCCCTTTAGGGCAGTCCTGGGAGCACCTACCCTTCTCCCACTTCTTTACCTAGCCTCTAATCAGATCAGAGAAATGCGTCCCTCGGCTCTCTCTCTCACCCCTTCCCACGTGCTTCCCCCAATTCTCGTACGCCTAGCGCCGCCCGTCGAAGCTCGCGCCACCACCATCTCCACTGCCGCACCCTCCCCCGTCCGAGCTTTCCCCCGCACCGTGATATGAAGGTCACTCCACTGTCTCTACTGCTTCACCCTACCTCACGCATGGCACCCTAACTGCAGCAGCCACCACCGTCAACTGACCAGCCTCCTCATTTTCCACGTGCACTCGCAGCGAGACACCATGAGCAACGTCGTGTGAGCTCTCTGTCGTGAACCCTAAGCCCTCCCCCTACCGTGAGCTCTCCATCTGAACCCTAAGCTCTTCGCACTTCTCCCTCTTCGGTGAGCATCTAATCTCTCTCTCGCCCTTTCCCTCTCTCGCATCGGTCAAGCCTCGAACCAGGCTCAGCATTTTCAATATCCTCAGGTTTATACTTTTGAAAAAAATTTGCTTGTACTTATTTTTTCACATTTTAATTATTTTGTCAATAGAAAAAGGTTTGGTCATGATATATGGATTTGATCTCTTGCTATGTTCGTTGTTTTTAGCTTATTCATTAGTTATTGCTATATTCTTTGGCTGCTGATTTGGTGCATGTATTGGTTCCAAACATTGAGGTTTTTAAACAACTTAATTTGCATAATCTGAGAACAGTATATTCAATGATTTCACTATGTGCTCCCCCTCCCACTTGAATAGTTTTTAGCACCTGTGTAACCCCAAAATAGGCCATTGAGCTTGGTTCTGTTAGCATACAAATAAGTCATGTGTTGGCTTATGGGCTATTGAGTAAGCAGAATGACATGTCCACTTTAGATATGGAACAAACTTGACCTCCAGTGACAATAATGCTAAGTTGGTAACCATTGGCTTTGAGTTTGTCATGAGAAACCTCTAGTAGTCATGGCTGACTTGGATGTTAAATTCTTGAAGCTTCCTGTATAATATTTTACGTAAGTTTCAGGTGCCAAGATTAAATCTAGATGTATCAAATTGACTAATAACAACTTCTTTTATTTAAGCTACCCTTAATGAGAGAATATTTGTATAGTTTTCTAAGTAAATAACTTTTGGAACTAGAGCTAACTTATATTGCATCGAGTCCCCTTTTGCTTGAGCCCTGGAGTACAACAATGAAATAGAATGCTACAGCTAACCTATATACTCTCATGCTTTTAAACTGTTATGTTTTCAAAGCAGAACATGATGGAAATGAATAAACCCTAAAACTGACCCTTAAGAGATGAGACTTTTGAAAACATATGAAGAGCTCTGTTTTTATTTAATTATAGGGGATACACTGTACATGATGAAGAGCTCCCATATGAAACTTTGACACAAAAAATATATCTTAATACTTTTCTAATTTACCATGTGATCTTACTACTATTTACTTATGATGCCAAGTTAGGTTAAAATATAGAATAACTTGCAAGTGGGAATTTGGGATAGTGTAGTGTCTCAAAATTTCTACTTTCGGTAGTTGGAACAAGAGTTTTCTTATCTTAATTTTCCAGTTCTATGATTGTACTGTTAACAAAGCCTGTATTTCTTATTAGTGCTTTAGATGAGTGTTTTTATGTGTATATTCTACAAACTCACTTTTCTGACTGTGACTGTGAACATTTGATAGGTTTCTCATGAGATTAACAAATGATGACAGTGAGATCAACTTAGCTAATGGTGAAGCAGACCCAGAATTTGCAGAGTGGAAATGGGCAAACCCTAAAGAAGTTATTGAGCAGGTTAGCCGGAAAAACGACATTTGAAATGAGTATTTATTTCTCTCCATTTGAAAAACTAATTGCTGATAACCAATTACAGGCAGTGGACTACAAGAGACCAACCTATGAAGAAGTTATAAGAACCTTCAAGCCTTACTTTCAAGGAAATGCAATATCTGCCAAATGTAAATCGACAAAGTGGTGAATTTTATGAGTGTGCATTGTAGTTCAATCCATTTTCTCATTTTATGAGTTTGCATTGTAGTTCAATCCATTTTCTCATCTCATCTAATTTTATGACCAGCCTTGAGCAAAAGATTTTTGCTTCCAGAAGGTATAGACTCTCTCTTCATGGCATCTTATCAATTGGTTGTTTTGAGTTTGTGAAAAGGATATGATTTTTGGTACCTTTCATTTATAGGAACTTATAATTTTGGCGAACGATTTGGCAAACTCACTGTTTCATTATTCTCCTTCATCTCTCTCCTTTCTCTGTTAACCTCACATAGGCAACAAGATTAGCTCACTGCAATCGTCTGGCCGCTCACTTCGATGGTGCCGATTGTTTCTGCAGAACCACTCAAAGCAAAGGTGAGAAATTTAAAGGCTTCCAATAATAGTGATTTTTTTATCTTTAAAAATATTATTCCGAAATGCTCCTGCACGACCATTGTGATTAGTCTTCTATAAAAAAGGATGGTGATATATAAATTGTATGGTCCAAAGGAAACCAATGTTCTGACTTTTTTCAAGATTTTGAAATCTAATTTGTTACGTGATCTTTTAAGCAATTGGGTTTCATTATTTGATATAATAAAATTCTTCTTTTGAATGCTTTATTAATACTTCCATTTGTTTTCAATTTATAATCATAGAAATAATGCTCCTGCACGACCCGAGTTCCATTGTTTGTAGCATCCATTGCGTTGCTAATTAACATTTCTTTTAATTTATGTTTGCCATTTAGATTTGGATAGTGGATCTACATTATATTTTTCCAAAAGAGCCATCTCCAAAGTAGCTGCTGTGTGGAATAAAGTACAAATTATAATGGCTACAAACCAAGTTCCCTGCATTATTAGGTGTCACCAAATAGGTTGAGTTGCTAATCAGATTTGTGGATTATCTAATAATTAGACTTTGAAAATTATTGCTTAATAAATTTCGTGTCTTATGCATTAAGATTATATGTCTAATAAAAAGATGCAACATTTCCTTTTTATTGCTTTATATTTTCAAGAAATTGATAAATTCATGTAGAATTTAGATTGTTAGATAAATGATATACATTACTTTATATTTAGGCTTGGTCATTTTATAAACCTTTAGAAATGAAATGGAAAAGACAGGAATTTACTAATGAAATCCTCCATTCCCTATTAAATCTCAATGAAATATACTACACAAATCTGCTGGTGAGATATGTTATGTATGGTGGTGATACACTACATCTCAAGATGGCTTGATATATAACTTAATTGATGTTTTCACTTTTCATGGTCCTATTCTCATTTTCCTTATGAACTAACAATACCTGAGTTGTTTCATGGAAAAGTATTGGAGACAAGTATTTAAGACCAAATCCATGAGAAGGAGAGGGTTTCATGGAAGGTGAAAAACAAGCAGTCAGCAACTTGTGTCCACTTTTCATTGAGATGTTGTTTAGCTCAAGTCTTCTTGCTATTGTTGGGGCTGGTGATCAGGTACTAAAGAAGTTCTCCGTCTTGATATTGAGCTAATGGAATGGGCTTTCTATTTGATTGTGTATTATTTTGACTGATAACATACAACCATCTTTGTCCCTTCGTTGTCAAATTGTATTTCAACTGGTGTTGCTTCCTAATGATAGGAAATTATCAAATCCACCTTACATTTCATTAAGTTTTAGATAAGGGTATGAGTGGTTCTATATATATGCTGCCTAGACTATCTATTTTTTTTTATAATGTGTGATAAATTTAAACATTGGGTGTAGAAAACTATAAAATTAGGAACACTCATAATATATAATTATATGCATCTTCTAGTGTTACAATTGATTTTTTTTCATAAAAAATACTAAAGAATTTTACAAAGTGGTTGAAAGGTTTACAAAGCAACTAGGATTCTAATAGTGGCGGTCATTGATAGTCAGAAATCTATAATTTTATAAATATATTCATTTTCTGGCGGTCAGTGACTGCCAATAATATACAATTGTACAAATATATGAATTTTGTGGTGGTCAAAGACCGCAAGTAGTGCAAAATTGTGGCGGCTTCGGGAGGGCGCTCGCCCTCCCCAATGCAGAAAGTTAAGAAAAAAAGTAAAAATGGGAGGGGCGCTTTCGTGCATGCGAAAGCGCCTTTACGGGTTTTCTAAGAGGGCGTTTCGGAAGCGCCCTACTTATTACGAGTGTCTACCAAAGCACAAACTACAAGAACGCACGGGAGCGCCCTTTTAAATAACACGGGAGCGTCCTAATAGGCCTTTTTTGGCATAGTGATAATATATCCAAAAGTAAAAGTTGACAAAAAAAAAACACCCCAATGAACAGTGCCCAAAAATCTACTCAAATATAATATTATAGATTTGCATTTTTATTTATAATCAAGAATATTTTAAAATAAATTGTAGAATAATTAATTACTATTTTAAAATAATCCATCATTTCATATAAATGAAAATATATTATAAATCAACATTAAACTAGAAAAAATAACAAAATATATATTTAATTAAATATAGGACTTGAGTCTAAACATAATAAAGTTGTTAAGCTTAATTATTTTCTTATAACCTCTCTTTTTTTTTGACGAATTCTTATAACCTCTCTATATTAAAACATGCAAAACTAATGACTAATGACGGAAATATTTTGTTACATGCAAAAAAAAAATATTGTTACATCATCACTTAGCCACATAACTAATGACGGAGATTAAAAACATGTGATTTTAGAAAATAGAGGGGCCAATACCAAATTTTCCAATATTTTAAGGGATAACAACATATTTAACCCTTAAAATTATATGCAATATTATTGGTTGAATAGTGTGGTTGAAATAACTCTTTTTTAAGAATTAATAATTTAAACCCAAAATAATTATCATTTAATATATATATATATATATATATATATATATAAACATACAAATATTTAATTATTTTAAAACATATATACTCTGATTATAAATAAAATGATATAGTTATATTAATAAGTATTTTGATAAAATTTTCATCACATATAAACTTTAACATACTTGATATATTTATGTATAACTTACACTATTGTATGTTGAACTTACAGTTGTAAATTCGGGCTATCCAGCCCGACCCAATACAAGTAGCGGGCTTTATCGGACTGCGCTAGAAAACCCGAGAGTTATTTAGACTTCTAAAATAAGTGTCTGAGCTAGGAATGTCAGTCAAACCCGAACCCGCGGGTACCAACCTGTCCCTGCCCCGACTTTGACGGGGAAAACCCGCTTTGACCGGGTTTAAGTAAAACCCGACCCCGAACTCGCCCCGCATTTAACGGGGACGGGAGAGGGTTTGGGGTGTAAGAACCCGCCCCGCCCCCGCCCCCAAACTCGCCTCGACAGAATAATTAAGTAATTTTATTATACTAATAGTTAAATAATAAAGGTAAACTTATATATTTTTCTTAACATATAATATAGTTCTTAAGTTTCTTATTTTTTTAGGATTATCAATGTTTATATTTACATGTTATTTGAATTAAAGTATATTAGATATATATAACTAACTTAAAAACAAAGATTTAAGTTATAAAAAATAAAGAAAAAAATGAAAAATAGAGAAGGTGAAATCTCCGCGGGTTTCCCCGAACCCGACGGGGACCCGCGGGGATGGGGTTAGGTTTCATAATTTCATACCCGCTCCCTTTAAACCCGAACCTGAACCCGCCCCGACTTTTACGAGGGCAGGGACGGGGATAGCAAAACCCGCCCCCGACCTGCCCCGTTGTCATGCCTAGTCTGAGCCCTACATTTTTGCGGGCAGGCTGGTTTTTTGGAGGTCTTGCGGGCCATCCAACCTTTTTTGCATGTAGTAGTTTCTATCAGACTAGACTAAAGAGCCCAATAGTTATTTGGGCTTCTAAAATAAGTGCTTAAGCCCTACATTTTTAAGGACTTTTGCATGCTAGCCCATTTTACCGGCTTTAATTAAACCCTACTCTTAAAAGTTAATAGAAATGAAATATAAATAAAAATATTATTATGGTAAAAATGTAATTAAAAATGCTAAGGAAACTTGAAGACAGGGCCGACCCAATATGGTCCAATATGTAGTGAGACCTCAAGCAAACTTTTATTTTGGGGCCTTTTTAAATACATGAAGTGAAAGAAAAGGGCCTTAAAAGTTAAAGTTCATTTAGCAAGGGCTTGAGCAGCCTTACCCTTGGACGGCCTGCTTGAAGAGATTAAGATAGGTGAAAAACTAAAAAAAAATAGCCAAGAGTCAATGAAAGTAATGTATTAGATTGTCAAAGGTTTTTTTTATATAAAAAAATGTGGTGAAAATGAATAATAAGGAAGAACCACCTTATATGGTTCTTTTGTATTGTCAAAAAATTTTATACCAATGAAAGGATTGGATTCTTTACTGTACACAATTGAGAGAATACCTCAAATACTCTAGTTGTTGTAGATAAATGTAGTAGGAGAGATGGAAATGAAATAATTTACACTAATAAGAGACTAAAATGAATATTTTTATATTGGTACGTCATCAAATACACAACACTTAACATGCTACGTCAACATCTCTGATATGTTTAATTGACAGATACTAAGTTGAAAAATAAAAAATATATTCAGAGACTGATATATACATCAAATTTAACAGTTTCTTTCTTTCATGGTTTAATTTAAGATTTTCATTTTTTTCTAGGATCAAATTGACAATTTAACCATAACGTCCAAAACTTATATGTATTTTACTTTACAATAATAAATAAATAATAAACAAGTAACATGGTTATGAAAACTGGATCGAACCGGAAAACCGGTCATGTGTCCGGTCCAAATAAACCACTGAATCACTTAGGAAAAAAATCGGTAAGAACTGGTTAAACCGGTGAAAACCGGTGTCAGAAAACCGGTTGAACCGATTTTTTAAGAATTATACATAGATATATATTATTTTACCAATCATTATTAATTTTTTTGTGTTATAAAATTTATAATAAGGTTATTTATACTAATTTAAAAATTTACATAACTTAATTTCTTATATTCTTATATTATTTTATTAATAAAAATATTATATAACATTAAAAAAATATATTTAATTTAAAATCAATGTACGGTTCAATTCCCTAGTTTTTAAAATATTGATAGATATCAAGGTTTTACGACAAAAAAAATGGAGTTATTTTACAAACAAGGGTTGAACTTGATACAGTGAAGATAGTGGGTCAGTGAGTAGCGTACAAGTGAGAAGGGAAGGAAAGCACTCACCGGCGCTAAGACATGACCGGCGAAGAAGTGTCGGGCCCCGCCGGCCCCAAACTCGTCCGTCTCATCTACTTCGTCGGCGCCGCAGGTACTCCAACCCCCGATCTCTTTCTGTATCTCACCCATTTGTTCGTCAATTGCATTGAATTTCTTCGATTGTGAACGGTTTCAGTGATCTGCACTACTGCAATCAACAAGTGGCGTGAGTTCGAGAAGAAGGCGATCATCAAGCAGCAGCTACAGGAGCAGGGAGCCAAGGGAGTTGCGGAGACACCGAATTCGTCGGATTCTGTTGCCGTCCACAAAGCTCTCAAATAAGGTTAGGGTTTTTGTTATTATTATTGGTATTGGCGTATTGCAATTCGCAACGCTTCATAGATATATTACCGATTTTTTTATTTGATCGGTGATTGTAATAAGACAACGATTTTGCATCCAAGGAAGTGTATTATGTAGTTGTGGTTTATCTCCTTATCGCCGTTGTGTTTGTGAATGTGAAGGTTTGACTAGTTTAAGCAACAGGATATTTGTCATTGCTTGCTTGGAAAATGGAAACGAATAGTTATGCAAGGCTACTGTATATTTTTGCGATTGTAGTGGAAAGGGTCATAAGTTAAAAGGAAACTTGCAAATGATGAATAAATTTTAATTGCCTATTATCACAAAAAAAGGACTTTATAACTTGATCGAGTTATTCAGAATTAATTGCTGATTGAACCTGAGTGTCTCAATATGAACATGCTGAGGGACCTTATGAAAGATTCAGATTAAGTGGATTATGGTTCCTCAGAGTCAGAGGTGTACCAACGTTCAAGGTTTTCTATGCAGTGTTGAATGTGACAGAATTCTTGTTGTCTATTCAAATAACTAGATGTAGTTATTTGGAATTGGAATTGATTGCAGATCATATCTGAGTGTCTGAATATACACATGCCATTGGACTTTGTAATGAACTTAGGTTGAGTAGGTTTATGGTTCTTCAAAATATTAGCAAAGATGCATCAAATATTCGAAGTTTTCTCTAGGTTGGGAATTTGACTTAGCAGCTGTAGGTGGGAAGGACTACTTTGAGATTCACTCCAAATTTCGAAAGAAAGGGATGTAGGAGTAGAGTAATATTTAGGAAATTTTGGAGACAAGAATTGCAAGCTCTTGAGCAAGTTAAAAAAGAATCTTTGTATATTCCTTAAACAGTTTTGCCTTCCTTCCTCCTTTAATTTCTTCCAACTTATGTGTTATGGACATTTCAACAACAAAATGAAAGTCAAGAGTCCTGCTGGTCAGTGGTCACTTCAGGTCATCCATTATGCAATAAAGTGTCAATTTGTCATGACATGTTTCTTTTCGTATTTTCTGTGAAACAATGGTTCTTTATATTCTCTCTACTGGATTGTGTCATGGCTGTATTGCTGTCAGAGTCAGACTCTGCATTCCTATGCCCATTAAACCATTACCCCAAAACACGAAAGAGAAAAATCTACACTTCCTTGGTTTGGTGGTTGATTAAATTCTTGAAATTCTTTTTGCTGGCTAGTTGGCTGATGTTTCAATGTTCATCTCTCCCCTATGCGCATGCTATTTATTTCAGTTTACTGATTCAAATAGAGAATCCTGCCATGTTCATTAAACCTACAAAATGATCAAGTCCAAACATAGATTGGCCTCTTTACATATGTTGGTTACTTTTTGTTGTTTGTTATCTGAGTGAAGGTTGAGAAATTGTTTTCTTAGACACAGATCTTATGCCTGTGTTTTAGGAATATTCAATACCAAGAAGCTAACTCAATTAAAATGGCCACTTCAGATTAGATCTAGTAAGCAGCAAAGAGTCCAGCTGTAATTTGGTTAAAATTAATTGAGCTCAACTCAGCAGAACTGATACCCCATCCTCCCATCTTCTTGCAGAATCAGTAGAAGAGGCTCTACTTGGAATAACCTAGCTGGAGTGAATTCAACTTCTTGACTTTTGTATCTTTAAATCATTCAAAAGAATATCTTGCTAAGATCTCTAGGTAATCGACAAATTTGGGTTCAAACTAAAGTTTTGATGCAAAATCAGGAGCTTACCTTGTATATAAATATTGGGTTCATTCGATTGTTTTGCATGCCAATGCCAACAATCCCAGATTCTCAATACCGTGAAAGAAAATATATAGCTAAGAAGTGCGGATCTTTTATTGATGTCTCTTGTGAAAGAGGATCAGTACAAGAGTACTATGGTGAGTCGTGCGGACAGTGTGTCATAGCAAGCTGAGCTCCCCGGATTTACTAATCTGAAGTAGCAATTTAAAATTAGTTGACTTCTTTGAATTTGGATATTCATAAGAAACAGGTTAGAAGTCTGTATCTTCAGCTCTAAACTACAAGACCCTCTAGTATGAGTGTTTACATCCCACAAATAGTAATGCACCAAAACGGACAAATTGCACTCTTTTTTCCTGAGTGTTGAGATATTTTTTTTTGTGTTAACCATAGGCATCCCCTATTATCAGGGGCAATCTTATTCGGGGATTAGTCACAGTTAAAGCTCCTCACCCCTCCCTAAGAGTGTGTTTAGTGGGGATCGAACCCGGGAGCTCTTCCCGCAATCTCAGCCTGCACAATTTAAGTAATCTAATATATTATTGGGTTAAATATGATTTTAGTCTCGTAAGTTTGACTCGAATTTGGGTTTAGTCTCTAAACTTTAAAACCGTTGGTTTATGTCTCTCATGTTTTGAAATCACGTAACTTTAGTCCCCCATTTTTGAAATCATGTAACTTTAGTCCCTCCCATTAACACCGTTAACTTTGACGCTGACGTGACAAATGAATTTTTGTGTCAGTTTGTCCAGCCAGTTACAATGACCATTTTGTGACAATTGAATTACATTCCAGCTCATCCAGTCAGATTTTATTTAGAGTTTTATTAAATTTAACTTCACATTTTTCACGAATAGGAAAGGCCACAAAACTGACTAGATGAACTGAGTTGTAATTCAATTGCCACATCATGGTCATTGAAAGTGACTGGACAAACTGACACAAATTCATTTGTCACGTTAGCGTTAAAGTTAACGATGTTAAGGGGGGACTAAAGTTAAATAATTTCAAAACATGAGGGAGTCAAACCAACGGTTTTAAAGTTTAGAGATTAAAATCAAATTCAGGTCAAATTTCAGAGACTAAAAAATAATATTTAACCCTAGATTATTTGACATCCAAAACCAAATTCATAAGTCCTTTATAGACGTAAACAATCGATTGTGTAATCCACAAAAATTGACTGTTCCACTTTGATAGAATGGTGGTATTTGTTGCCAGGCAATTTTATAATCTGTTATCTCAACAATATGATTGATTATTTAACCTAAGGAAAGATGATACCGGTACATTCATCTTTACTCAATTGAGAAAGAAATGACCCCCAACAACCATTGTTACTTGCATTTTTTCTCTCTACATTCAAACAAAGACTTTAAAGAAATGATATGTTGCAAATAAAATTTTATTAGTCATTCCTCTAATTCATTTGAACTTTGATTAAAAGATGATTGTTACGCCCCAAGCAAATTTGAAGTCGAATCATAAACCAGGTGAGATGGGTTTTAAAATGCTTAGCGTTTGGATAATCATTCCGGTATTACTGTTATACATATAGTAATTTACCCAAAGCACAAATCTTAGTGAATGTGACAAATGACAATATTAAAAATGATTCCATTTGAATTTGATTAATATGGTTGGGGGGAAAGTAATTTTTTTTTCTCCACAAGACAAAATGTAAATTTTCATAAGTGGAAAATTGATACATCTTAACTAAAGAGTCTAATGGCATGAGCCACTTTTTTTCTATAAATTCCATATCACGGGAAATTTAACCTCCTAACTACATGCAGCTTAGGGTCAAAGGGTCATATTTGGGGTTGGTCAAGTTGAGTCTTGTATTTGGTACGTCGCAAGTTCGAACTCCCACTTATCCCCTTGTGGTGAGGTAAATGTAAGCATCTATGTGAATGTTTATTGAGCCCGGAGGCTTTCTTTGCTTTAGACTAGAGTGCCATCCCATCACCTAAATTTTGTAATACAAAAAAAGGGTCATTTTGGTTGTAGCGAATATTTAAAAGATATCAAAGGAAAAAAACAATTTACAATTATTGCTATTCTAAATTTCTATTTATTTACTTTTCAAATAATTTTTAGAAAAAAAAAGTCTAGTTACTCTCTCAATAATATAACTGCAGAATTGCTTGGAATGAGATGCCACTGAATGAACGAGAACGAGAGTTGTGTAACTTTTTTTATTAAGCAACTGTCTCTTAAGGAGTTGGAGTTGCACCATTGTGTAACTTTTTTAATTAATGCTAATACAACATTCCTTATTAATAAGCACCGATTGCTAAAATAAACAACGATTATGTTCTCTTGTGGGTCCAAACATTTACAATGTTAATGAGATATGTAGGGTAATTTATGGGGTTTGATTAGTAAATTTTTCAGAGTTGCATATAATTGAAGGGAAGAATTGATTGTTTACCTTGTAAGAGAAGATGATGTGTTATAATGAAACCCATTTAATAATTGTACGTAAAAGCGAAAAAAAAAAGTGGGTATCATCATTTGAGATGTTTTTATGGCCTTTTTTTTCTAGGCTACCAAAACTACATTATACAGGATAAGATCACAAGAGTAAGTACATAATTTGTTTTTATATCATTCTTAAATCTTACATTACATCACTTTCTTTTTAAGGACTTTCTCAATTCCATATCTTTTTGTTTTTTCAAGCTTATGCACATAGATTGATGAATATTTATTGGTATATGCTTTAGGGATTGTTTGGTAGTCAAAATAGGAAAAGATAAGAGAGTTGAAGAAGAAAATGATTAGATAAGAGCATGCATAATAGAAGAGGGTTGAGTGAGAAGAGTGTCGAGAGGTTAGGGTAAAAAGGGAAAAAAAAACTTATCCTATCATATCAATCTTTAATCCAAACCCTCTTATGGATAAAAACTGCATTGGAGAATAGGATATGATATGATAACCCAACATGATAAACTTATCATATTGTTGTAACATATACTAAAAATAGAATAAGATATAAGATATTAATATCCTATCTTGTTATTTATCCTAGCTACCAAACGAGCCTTTAGTATATCTTTACTAAAATACTCTTATTTATCTCTACTTATTCCATTTATTATAATTAGTTAAAGTAATTATGCTAATGTTAAATAAGTGTATAGTTGAAAAAAGAATTACAAGAGCCTTGGATTTCTAAAACATTCAAACGTTTTGAAACATAAATAAAAAACAACAAAAGATATGAAATGGAGAGGCTAATACTAGTTTGTGACCCATGCAATGCACCTAAATTTTATTTTGTGAAAATAAAATAGTTTTATTTTTTATACCATAAAATAAACATTATAATATAAAGTATACAATGCAAATGGGTAAAGATGTAAATTGTCGGTTACATTTAGTAGAAAATGATAAAAGCATGAATTGAAAATTTAATTCAATTGTATCACATTAATCAAGTTGTTTACCATAGATTTCATAAAAATAAATTTTATAAGGAAGAGTAATGTTGTATAGTTGTAGAAATAACCTCCTTGAATGTCCTAATAAACCATATAAAAACATAGTAAGTTGAAGACATGAAGAGATAGAGTCAAATCAATGAGTTTTGTTGTTGTTAATGAGAAAAAAAAATTAAAAGTATACATGATTTACAATACAATAGCAAATGTAAAATATAAGAAAATATGAATTACATGAGATAATTCAAAGTTTTGGAAGACCTTTTTATAAAACATATTTGAAGTGGTGACTAAAATTTAACCTTCATTTTCAGGTATTTTCAACCCATTACGGCTTGTAACCCTTGACACTTCATCATATAATTGACCATGAGAAAAAAACTGGTTTCGGTAGATAAACCTCACATATTTAAGAGATTGTCCCTCACTTTTATTTATTTTTATAGCAAAAGAGTCACAATAAGAAATTGTCTACGTTGAAATTTAAATGGAATCTCATTATCAGATGGAATTGATAACACCCTTAGAATGAATACCTTTTTACCATTGTTTCTTCCTAATATAACCTCTGCTTCTAGGACATAAGAACCAAATTGAGTAATAATAATTTAGTACCATTACATAATGTTGAACACTGGTCTATATTTGTTGACATTACAAGAATACTAATTTCAAGTTTCGATAAATGATTTAGAAGTCTTGAAGAAAAAAATGTATTGAAGAACTCAGGAATGGGAACATCATTAGGTTTATCAATATCTGCACTCAGTGTACATGGATTATCAAAGATGAGATATGCTTTGTCTTCATTAGGAACTAATGACAACATATATTCAAATTATAAATAATTTTATTTATAGGCGCTAAAATAGCCCTATGCTAGAAAAATAATGGATCATTCATGTTTTCCAATAAGCACGGATAAATACTATATATTAGCAATGGAATGGGATTTATTATATCTACTATCAACAAATCATAAAAATGATATTGTGTAGGATAAGATGACAAGAGTAACAACATAATTTATTTTATATCATTCTTAAATCTTACATCACTTTAACAATATATAATTCAACACACTCTTTTCATCGTTTATTTCTTAATAAATAAGGTGTAAATAATACGTAACTATATTTTAATATAATACTTTTCTCAAATCTTAGAATCATCTATCTATCTATCTCTCTCTATATATATTAGTATTATCTCTCTCTCTATATATATATATTAGTATTATATTAATGGTTCCTATTAACTTTATGATATTAGTATATTATTGTTTATATAAGCAATATATAACATGATTTAGTGAGTTTGATCTTTTAATGCATTATACATTATAAAAAGCTTAATATTTGAATTAAATGATGTATTGTCACATTCAATAATTTTATTTGGCTTAAATGAGTTGGCCACTAATATCATGAATGATGAACTGCCTTTTTTATTTTTTAAAAAATAACACCAGATTTTGTTTTAAATTTAAAAAGGAAAAATAGGGTAAAATAGAAGCAATGTTCACGCCTCATTCTGTAACATATTCTCGTCTCCTTCTTCGTGGAACTTATTGTGACGGATTGAGGACTGTGAGCGTGTGACTATAACAAGAGGTCAAGTGTGTCTTTGTCCTTATTCTAAAAGATTTTTACCTTTCGGTAGAACAAAGTTAGGTGAAGCCACCCATTAATAATCCAGTAAGAATGAGTCCCCTGTACCAGATTTAATCTCAATCACCTATATTACTTTATTCTCCCATTTCACAAATTGATGAAATATTTTTCCCTATTCAAATCAAATAGTAAACACATTGTTAGTGAGACACATCTTATAGTTGAGGGTGGGACAAATCCTTGCTTTACCCTGCCCTATGTTAGAGAAGTAAGAAACGATCTTCCAATTTCTCTAGTTCATAAGATGGAAATTTTAAATTGGTCAATAATTCACTATTTATTTCTTTTGTTGATTAATTTGTGTTCATTTTTTAAAATTTCTTTCACTAGTGGAGGAAAGATGTGCATCTTTTGAAGAAGAGGACATAAATGAAGACAACAAAAAATATGATGATGGTTTAGAAGTTGCTCATGAAGACGAGGAGGCTAAGGTTGGGATGACATTTAGATCTGAAGATGAGGTTACTGAGTATTACATGAATTATGCTCGAGGTAAGGGTTTTGGAATTTCTAAAATAAGTTAAAAAAAAGATGATGGAAAAAAGTATTTTTCACTAGCCTGTAGTCGTGCCAGGAAGTCTGTGAGCAATTCAAAAAATATTTGAAGCCAAATCCTATTACAAGAACAAAATGTAAGGCAAGATTAAATGCATGCATGTGCATAGGTGGAACAATTACGGTTTCAAGAAATTTTCTTGAGCATAATCATGAATTGAGCCCAACCAAAGCATGATATTTTAGATGCGATAGAACTTGAGGCTCGTACAAAAAGAAGGTTAGAACTAAATGATCAAGTTGGGATTAATGTAAGTAGGAATTTTGAATCTTTAGTTATTGAAGCAAATGGGTATGAGAATCTTACATTTGGAGAAGAAGATCGTAGAAACCATATAGACAAAGTAAGAAGGTTGCGACTTGGGACAACTAAAGAAATTCAAAACTATTTTGCTAGAATGCAAAAGCAAAATAGTCAATTATATTATGTAATGGATGTGGATGATAAAATTCACTTACAAAATGTATTTTGGGTAGATGCAAGATGTAAGGCTGCATATGAATAATTTGGCAAAGTCATAACTTTTGACACCACCCACTTAACAAATAAATATGACATGCCTTTTGCTCCTTTTGTTTAGGTGAATCATCATGGTAAATGTGTTGCTAGATTGTGCTCTGTTGTCAAATGAAGATACTAAAACTTTTACTTGGTTGTTCATGACATGGTCAAAATGTATGTCAAGATGTGCTCCGAATGCATTAATTAATGATCAAGATGGAGCAATGAAAAATGCAATTGAGGTTATCTTTCCAAAAGCTCGTTATTAGTGGTGCTTATGGCATTTTATGAAAAAGGTTCCAGAAAAGTTAGGTAGGCACTCTAATTATGAGTCTATCAAATTACTTTTGTGTGGTGTTATGCAAGGTAGTTAAAATCGCGTTTTAGATCGTAAAATCGACGATTTTACGATCTTTCTTGCATCTACCGATTTCGATCTGGCTCTGGATCGCAAAGTTCGTGACTCGTCAAGATTGCCGTTGAAGATCGTAGGATCGGTGGAATCGCGCGTAGAAAAATGCCATTTTTCACTTGACTCGATTGACCCGTTTTCGACCCGGTTCGTGCGACCTGAAACAGCCCTAAAAGCTGTGTTTTTTCATCCACATGATGCGAATTTGGTCATCCCTTATAGCGCGACCTCCTTCCTCATCTCACGCATTGCTTTCTGGTTGAGTTGTAGTCTCCCGCTCTCACCCTGTTGTTGTAAACTGTTGTGCGTGAGCGCCTTAGCCCCTACCCATCTTACTCTGAATTTGCTTCTTCTAAATCTCTCTCTTGCGTGTGCGATCTATCTCTCCCTCTGCATCTGGATATTTCTCTGCTATTGTTGGATTAAAATTATATTTTTCTGAGGCACACGTCGTGATGCCCAATTACCCATCTGTTGACAGAGTGAAAACCAAATGAAAGCAAATTATTTTAAATTTTTAATATGTTAATAACTATTCTCTTATTTTATTTTATGTATATACATGAAAAAGGAAAATAACATAACTACTATTTATTTATGCATTTTAAATTTATGTTTTTTGTAGTGATTTGAAGGGTTTTCTTATTTATGCTATTATATATGCATATATAAAAATATTAAGTGATTTTTGTAGGATTTTACGATCTGTGTTACGATCCCATGATTTACGATTTTTAGACCCCTAGCCGATCTTTAGTAAGATCTCGATTTTAACTACCTTGGTGTTGTGTATGATTCTTTGACCAAAAGTGATTTTATGGAAAAATGGAAAAATTTATTGAAGATTATGAACTTCAAGATAACGAATGGTTGAAAGGGACATTTGATGAGCGACATCGTTGGGTTCCTATGTATGTGAAAGACACATTCTAGGCTGGCATGTCAACAACGCAACAAAGTAAAAGCATGAACTCATTTTTTGATGGGTATGTAAACTCAAAGACCACATTGAAGCAATTTGTTGAACAATATGACAATGCATTGAAAGATAAGATTGAAAAAGAAAGCATGACTGATTTTGGTTTATTTAATATTATAATTGCTTGTATAAGTCATTTTGGCTTTGGGTCTCAATTCCAAAAAGCATTTATGAATGCAAAGTTCAAAGAATTTCAAGTAGAGGTTGCTTCTATGATGTACTGTAATACTTGCTTTGAGAGGGTGGATGGCTTGAAATCAATATTTTCAATTATAGAAAGCAGGAAAGTATATGATGAAGTTAAAGACACAATGTTCAGTGTATCCTTCAATGAAGAATACTTTGAACTGCAATGTACATGTGATCGAGGTCGTACTCAACCAAATATTAATATTCAGAATATGTAGTTAATGGAAAATTAACCAAAGTCGTCTCTCAAGGAATTCAATAGCAAATCCGAATTTACTCACAAGAATTGTTGATTCAATAGCAAGCAAGGGGGTTTTGTTTGGTTGTTTTTTAGAATTCAAGAACATAAATCTAAAATTCGAAATTCAGAAAAATATGCAAGAGAATGGATTAATTTTTAAAGTCATTCACATAGGATCTTTCATTAGTTTACAAAAAATTATGAATTCCTTCACAATATCGATTTAACCAATTAAACATCAATCAATTCATCAATTATCTCATACAAGGATTAAGCAAACTTGTGTGAGAATTCTAATCCCTAACCCACTGAATTAAGCAAATAGTAGATTCATCTTAGAATTAAGCAAACTAAAATTCGAATTTAGGTTTAAGAGGAGAAGAAGAACCATGAAGCAAGCATTCCAATTCAAGATTCAAAATCCTAGAATTCTAGAGATTAGGATAAGAGAAAATGTGCAGAAAAATTGAAAAATGAAATTGCATAGATGAAACTTCAAGATCCAATGATAAGAACACTTGAGAATCAACCTTGAATGTTTAGCCTTCCATGGAGGTTAAAAAGGAAAAACGAAAATGGAAGAAGAAGAAGAAGAGAAAAAATGAAGAGACTTCAAATCTAAATTTTTAGAAAAATGAGAGAGAGTTCCCTCCAAAAGAGTAACTGCTCCTATTTATAGATCTACTCCTAACCACATGATTAATCAGATCTAAATGATGGTTGGGTCTTGATTAATAAGTATCAGGCCCAATACACTAATACAAGTTTTAAAACATTGTTCCGTGTCAGTTTCTGTAGCCCAACTTCAAAATTAAACTGCTCTTAATTCCCTTGTTGAAATACCCTCTTATAACATATCAAATTAAACCCCCAGACCTTATCTTTCCAACGCAACTAGAATCACTCAAATCGTCCACCTACATCTCCGGATATCATCAAAACAAGACAGGTAGGTCAGTAGGCTTAAAATACGAAATTAAACAACAATTACAACTAAAACCCAATTCGGTAAATTCCAATTAAAACGGTGGATTTAATCATGAATACAATCCAAAATAGCTAAGATTAAAAATGCTAAGTGTGAATAAAAATATGCTCTTCAACATGCAACTCATTTGAGTTTAAAGGTATTTTATGCGGACATGTACTTTGTATGTTGAAGTTCATAGGTAAAATAGAGTCAGTGCCACCTTATTATGTTTTTCCACATTGGAGGAAGGATATAAAGCGAAGGTACACACTTTTAAATGTGGTTTTGATAATGTAGCTAGAAATGTCAAATTGCAAAATGATTTAATAAAGCTTGTGATGCTTTTTACGAAGTTGCTTCTGTTGGGATAAATACTGATGATGATTTATTGAAAGTAATGAATTGGATCACAGACTTAAAGCTTGAGCTAACTTGTAAAGAAGCATCTGGTAGGAAGATTAAAACACCACTTATATACCAAGATAGTTTAGTTCGAAAGCAAGTTACTGAAATTCTTGATCCTATAGTTGTTTGAAGTTAAGGGCGTCCTCCTTCGAAAAGGAAGGCTTCTAAAGTTGATCAAATTGTGATGAAGAAGCTTCCAAGAAAGAGAACCCAAAAGAACAACCAAAATAGTGAAAATTGCCAAAGTCATAAAGAGGTGATCTTAAGATATTCAAATTTATTTCTCCAATTAAACATATTAACATATATGTCTAATTTTGAATATTTGACAGAAGGGATTAACTGCATCTAGAGTTCAGGAGAATGTAGGTGAATGATTTTTGGAATCTCAATTTATTGATGGCATTGTAAAATAAGACAACATTCAAGTAAATGAAATTTAATTCTTTGATTCTCAATTTTATTGTTTAATTATAAATATTGAATACTTTGATTTTAAATGATCAATATGGCATTGCATAATAATGATCTAGGTTCTGTTTGTATATGTTTATAGTATGAGCAAAGTTATTTTTGGAGAAGTCGGCATGGTACTACCAACATGTTAACTCCATTCAATCCAAATCAAGAACGTAACAAAGAAGTAAATTAGGTACAAATATAGAATCTAATGCTCTAATTATTTTTATTCAAATATTTGTATTATTGAAATAACTCGTTAAGTAATACACCCATTAGGGTCGGCCTAGTGGTTGGGGGTTTGAGTAGTTTTACATGAGGTTCTAGGTTCAAACCTCATTTCTTTCCTTGTACACCGGGAAAAAAACTATTAAGTAATACATTAGCGTATAGGTTCCATATTATTCTCAAGTCATAAACCATGATGTTACCTATTCTAACCTTTTACAGGTATTGACTCCTTATACTGTGTTAATATGATTTTATTTCAATATATACAAAATTACCAATTCTGCGGTTCTTTTTGCAAGAAAAACACCATTTGAATGATCATCCATCATCATAGAGACATGAATTATGAAGACTTAAGATGAATGATCAACTATCATTGTAAAAACATGAATAAACCACTTAGGACATTAGTTAAATTTTTTGCTTCTTGAAATTCTATAAATGTTATATTATTGAAATAAGAGATTGCTTTTGCAACTTTTTGGTTTTAGTCTGTGTTACCATTTTAATATTTTTATTTAGAAGGATTTCAATGTGATTTATATGTTGACAGGAAATTGCTTATTTAATTGTCATTATTGATCATATTGAAACTTTAAGTTCACAAAAGATTCATACTCAATACATTAAATATTCAAATATTACAACATTGTAAATACAATAACAATTTGTGCCTGGAATGCACAAAAGTTTTAGGGTAAGTACAATGATACTATGCATCTATTCCTAAAGCACTTTGGGCTCTACTGTCTAGAAGAGTACACTTTATCCTCTCTCTAATTCTCTCATGTGATGTCTGATATAGCCTTTGTTAAGTGAGTAAGTTCCTTGAACTCTATTTGGGAATTATGACTCTAGACTCTTCAACCAGAACTTCAACCACTTCATTGGATTTTTCTTCTAGCTCCATATAGTATTTTAATAAAATTCTTTAGTAGCATCTAAATTCTGTGGCAGAAGACATGCATTGCAATGAAAATCTAGCTACTTGAAGGGCCAAGTCAGGATTCAAGGAGTTCCCTTTTGAAGTACGGAAAAGATAATATCATGTAAAGGGCATTCAATAGACAAGTAAAAATTAAGGAGTTACCTTTTGAAGTGCAAAAAGAGAATATCATGTAAAGGGCATAATTGTTTCTCCAATAATCTATAGCAAATAATTGAACGATGTCTTTTAAATATTGATTTACTTAATTTTAGATATGAAATTACTCAATTACAGAATTATGAATTGAATATTGCATCCTTTGTCAAGAATCTTCAAAACTTAACTTTTTATCATTTACCATTTGTTAATTTAAATAGAATTTTACCATCCAGAGCAATTGCGACTTGTCTTCCCTTTTCTTTAGAGTAATATACACCCGTAATAATATACAAAGAGCTAGGATGAGATCTTTGTCTGTGTACACATTAATAGTATAATTAGATCATAGATGAAATGATAGCAGTGGACATCAGTCGGATTTGGTCAGATTTGGGCCAAAAAAGCCTAATCCAACACAAATTGACCAACTTATTTACTGGCCCATTCTCAACCATTTTACTCCTCGGATTAGGCGGTTCGCGGGTCTCTCGAGTCACAGGTCACTTGGTCGAGTTCAAATGGATTTAGGCTACTTATGGGCCCAATTAAATTTTTAAGCCTCCTAAAAATTTTCAAATAATTTTTTTATTCAAATTTCAAACCCAGAAGTACAATCATTGGAAAAGAAAGGAAAAAATACATACGGAAAATACATGAAAAGATTACAATCAATCAAATGGTAAAAGAAAAAAAAAAGAAAAGGAATGAAACATATTTTCTACAGTCAGAGGTCACTAGGCTCATTAAAAAGACAAACTAAAGCTTTGAGTTTTTCTGTTTTGAAACCTCCTAGGGAGCATAGGAATCGCCATAAAAAATCATTGCTTGGTCATGCCATCTGTTAAACCAAGTTGAACCAGAACTAAGGAGGAGAAGAATTACAAAATAGTGAAAGAAAAAATATAGAAAGAAATGAAAATCTTTCACCGAGCTGCTCACTATGTCATCACGTCCAAAAGAAACTACTCCAGTCGCACTACTCACGAACACCGCCGCCATCGCACCACTTGGCTTCCATCGCGCATGCTTTTTTCAGATTTGAGAGCAGACCGGGTCTAATCTACCATAATGGTTGCGTCCATGATAGTTACCACTGTCGGAGGAGGCAACAGAGGCGTCTGGCGATGGAGAATGCAACACCCGCCAGTGAAGGTCTTCATGTAGAACGAGGCCATGAAAGAAGGGGCCATAGGGGAGTGAGTGAGGTGTCAGCATTTCCAAGAGAGAAAGAGATAGAGAGGGGAAAGAGTCTAAGATGAGAGAGAATAGAGATTGAATTTTTAAAGGAGAGAGAGAGACTCATGTCGATATAGGAAAGACTGAGAGCGGAGATCCTTCAGATTAATTACCCAAACCATCATAGCCGTCCAAAGAAAGCACAATATGTGTTCTCTTCTATCATCCACTCAAATAAATAACGTGTGTCGGTCGGTTCGGATACAAATGAAATTTAATTTTGCAATCCAAACCTGCCCGTTTTACCTGATAAAATCCATATTTTTCCAACCAAATGAATCCGTGGACCCTCAGCTACCAACCCACACACTATCTAGGTTGTTCGGATTATACGGTTTTGGGCGAACCAGAAATTTCTTCCCACCCCTATTAAATGATACAAATGAAACAGTACAAATCATGGATGTATCGGAGAACTCATCATTCTCATCACTTATCAATGGGGTTCTGTTTACTTAACCTTGTAGATTCAAACCTAATCTGAAAAATTTTTGGGAGTTTCTTTCCTCAAATACATATCAATGTTTGAGAATTCAAAAGAGAGAGCCAAAACATGCCTTGCTTTCGATTTCTCTGCAAAAAAATAAAAGAAAAATGTTGTCCAATGCAATTGGGTTAGATTGGAATAGAAGAGGAAAACTGAAATCCAACTCTCATCGTCTCCATCTCATTTTTGTTTTTGTGGGATTTTTTTATTTTCAGATTTTAGATGAAATGAGAAGCACAATTTTTTTAGAGAAGAGAAAGAGTGGATACTTGGATCCCCTTACACGTCATTCAGACATTTTTTACGAATTTATATTTGCTTACTTTAGCATTTTTATATCATATTTTTCATAAGTTTAGGACATTAATTGAATGATGTGATAAAATATTGTTAGATGTAAATATAATTATTTTTTACATCGAACATTTTCAAAATGAAACCAAAATTTAATTCCCATCACATAAATTCATATTATCTTTTATGTTCACCAAATTTATTATTGTTTTTAATTAAATTATTCTCAAATAGAGTCCAATAATGATTGATTGCAAGTATAAATGGACAAACAAACTTTATCAAAGGGTCAATCAAATTCACACGTTTTTTTAGACCAAGTGAGTGAAGTTGTTTAAACAAGGAAATGTCCTATTCAAAAACTGGGCTTTGCATTTCATCATGTTGTCCATGTGTAAGGTTTTTCAGGGGGTATTTGGATATTGTGGATGGTGTTTCGTGGCTTCTTATGTGTGTTTATGCTTGCCTCACTCCTTTGATCAAGGAACAATTGTGGTCTAACTTGGATATTACGGCATCCATTATACTCGACGATTGGGTTGTTATGGGTGAATTTAATTCCTATACTTGTGCTGAGAAAAAATATGGTGGAGTTATGGCTAACACTAGACTGAAGGCTAGATTTCGGGACGTTATACATAGTGGTGGCTTTCTCGATCTTGGTATCTGTGGTCCTCCCTTCTCATGGGAGTGGCGGAATGTCAAGGAACGTTTGGATAGGGGTCTTTGTAATACTAGTTGGTATGAACATTTCTCTGAGGTCACTATTATGCACTTACCATCCTTCTACTCTGACCACAAAGCATTATTGCTTGACACCATTCTTTGTAAAAGAAGCACTTTTGACAGATCTTTAAATTTCTTGCGAGTTGGTTGGAGGACAATTCTTTTGAAGGTGTCATTAGTAAAACGTAGTGTAATGGACATGATCGGCTTGAAGCGGTGTGGCTCTTCCAAAGACAACCCTAAAATTCTGAAATGACAACACTCTCTTGCGACCTACCATAATCCTCTACACATCATTAAAAGAACATTGAGGTGATCAGTCTCTCAATTCCATAATAATGCATAAGAGGATAATAACAAACTTCAGGAACTAACTAGTCCACAATCCAATTGGATTGAACTTCTACGATACCAAAATGTAACGTCCTAATTTCTAAATCCAAGAGTTAAGCTCGTTGGAAGCAAAACTCCGGAAATTATTTCACGCCATTTTAAATATCGCAAGACAAATATCATATAAGGTTTAACAGTCCAACGATTACTAAAACAATATTTGGAAATGTAACCTAAATACATAATTGCCATGTGGCTCAACAAAGAAATATCTGTGAACAACAACCGGGATACCCCTATACATGTGCCCTAAACAAAATAGAGAGGCCCGCAAGTTGCACATGTACGATCATATTCAACAAAGAAATATCTGTGAACAACAACCGGGATACCCCTATACATGTGCCCTAAACAAAATAGAGAGGCCCGCAAGCTGCACATGTACGATCATATCCCTCAAAATAATATTCTGATATACAATCATCAATATAAACATCTAAATGTTCAAGTGGCTAAATACATAAAAAAGAGTAAAACTCCCGAGCGGCTCCAAGCTCACTGCTCTGGCCGGGGTGGAACCTGTACATCCATAATATAACCACAAAACATGTGGTGAGACAGATGTCTCAATGAATATAACTTATGCTCATACAGTGTAGGGAAAACAGGAAAATGCTATGCAATACTCAAGCAATTAAATGTCAAGTAATACAAACATTCTCAACTCAAACATCTGAATACTCATAACCCGCTTTTCCTGGCAGACGGGGTCTTTTCACGAATTCTAAGGCTACACCTGAGCTCACACTACAAGGAACGTCTCCCTTGGGAACTAATACCCGCCACTTATTCTGGACTGAAGTCAAGTTTTCGTACATTATTCTGGGCCGAAGCCAAATGCTCTAGCCGAAGCAAAACTCATTTTAGTCTTATTCTGGACCGAAGTCAAGCTTGATTAATTAGGGTCTGGTGGCCATAGGCCAACTACATTTTCAACTTTAATGTACAGGCTAATTATGCTAACAATATGCAAGTGCACCATGAATAATCAAACATAAAGCAATTTAGTCAAACCCTAACATACAAGCTCTAACCTAGGCCATAATGTGGATGTCAATTCTTGGGATGTTACAATGATACCCCCTTAAAACTATTTTGCCCTAAAAATTGGCTAAGAAAAGTATGAAAACCAACTTACCTCAGGTGAATAACTCTGTAAACTAAGAACGAATATCATCCTCCTTCTCCCACGTTGCTTCCTCAGGTGTCTGATCCTCCCAAAACACCTTCACCAAGGGGATCGTCTTGTTCCTCAGGGTTTTGACAATTCTGTCAATAATCCGTGCAGGTCTAGTGGGAACTGTGAGATCTTCCCTTAATTGTACCGATTCGGAGCTAATGATGTGTAAAGGATCATGGACATATTTTCTCAGTTGGGAAACATGGAATACATCATGGAATCGGGATAAATGAAGGGATAAGGCTATTTTGTAAGCCAAAGGGCCAACACTCTGCAAGATCTGAAATGGGTCAATGAATCTGGGGTTGAGCTTTCTGGCTTTAATGGCTCACCCAATGCTTGCGACAAAAGTTATTTTAAAAAACACGTGGTCTTCTTCCTCAAATTCTAGGTCCTTTTTTCTCTTGTAAGCATAACTCTTCTACCGGCTTTGGGCAGTGACAAGCTCTTCCCTAATGACCTTAATCTTATTTGTGGTTTCCTGCACCAATTCTAGACCTAATAGGGTTCTCTCACCCAACTCATACCAACAAAGTGGGGATCTACACTTCCTACCATATAGGGTCTCATAGGGTGCCATGCCTATACTGCTATGGAAACCGTTGTTGTAGGAAAACTCTATGAGAGGTAGGTACCTATTCCAACTACCCCGCTCCTCTAACACACAAGCCCTAAGCATATCCTCTAGGGTCTGGATGGTCCTCTCGGATTGACTGTCAGTGTGAGGATGGTAGGCAGTACTAAACCTAAGTTTAGTTCCGAAGGCCAGATGAATGGAGCTTCAAAACCTAGATGTGAACCTAGGATCTCTATATGAAATGATGCTAGAGGGGATGCCATGGAGGTTGACAATCTCCTTGACATACATGTCTGCTAGTTTTCTCAAGGAATAGGTGTTCCTAATAGGTAGGAAATGGGCTGACTTCGTTAGCCAATCCACAATGACCCAAATGGAATCGGACCCTGCTTTGTCTCTAGGTAATCCAATCACAAAGTCCATGGCTATACTCTCCCACTTCCACTCTGGGATTTATAATGGTAAAAGGGTTCCTGAAGGGTTCTGGTGTTCTATTGTAACCTGTTGACACACTAGACACCTAGAAACAAACTCTGCTATCTCACCCTTCATAGCATCCCACCAAAATATCTTCCTCAAGTCTTGATACATCTTGATGGTGTCAGGATGTATTGAGAACTTGCCCATGTGGGCCTCCTCTAGAATATGCTGCCTCAGACTACCCCCTTACAGACACAGACTCTCCCTTGGAATAGAATCATCTCATCACCTGACTTAGAGAAACTCGACTGCCCTCCCCTGGCTTGGAGGTATGGGTCTGAACCCTGGTCCTCCCTAATCAGAGCCCGAAGCTCACTGGTGACCTATAACCTATAGAGTCTCAAACTACTCTCTCAAACCTCAACATTAAGGCTTAGGTTCCTAAAGTCTTCTAACAACCCTATCTCATGCCCCATCATGGATGACACATGCAGGGATTTCCTACTGAGGGCATCGACCACTACATTGGCTTTGCCCGGATGGTACCTCAACTCAAAGTCATAATCCTTTAGAAACTCCATCCACCTCCTCTACCTCATGTTGAGTTCTTTCTGATCAAAGAGGTAATTCAAACTCTTATGATCACTAAAGACTTCAAACTTCACACCATACAGGTAGTGCCTCCAAATCTTGAGGGCAAATACCACGACCGCTAACTCTAAGTCATGGGTAGGGTAGTTCTCCTTGTGGGGCCTCAACTGCCTGGAGGCGTAGGGCACCACTCTATTCTCCTACAACAACATACATCCTAGCCCCTTACCAGATGCATCACTATAGACCTCGAAGGTCTTGGACAAATCCGCTAACACCAATACCGGGGCGGTGGTCACCTCTCTTTGAGCTCTAGGAAGCTTCGTTCACACTTCTCGTCCCACACAAAGGCTTGACCATTACGAGTCAATCTAGTGAGGGGCAAGATTAGCTGGGAGAATCCTTTTATGAATCTTCGATAGTAGCCGACCAATCCTAGGAAACTCCTAATTTCCGTGATGGTCTTAGGCCTTTCCCATTCAAGGATGACTTATATCTTGCTAGGGTCAACTGACACACCCTCTCTACAAATCACATGCTCTAAGAAATGGACCCTGTCCATCCAAAACTCACACTTCTCTGGGTTGACAAACAATTTCTTCTCTTTCAAAATCCCTAAAACAACCTTAAGATAACGCCCATGCTCTTTTATGGTCTGGGAGTTGATCAGGATGTCATCGATGAACACGACAACAAACTAATCAAGGTAGGGTCGGAAAATCCGGTTCATGTAGTCCATGAACACGATTGGAGCATTGTTTAAGCCAAATGACATCACCATGTACTTGTAATGCCCAAATCTAGTCCTAAAGGTAGTCTTGGGTATATCCTCACCCCTAATCTTGATCTGGTGATAGCCGAATCTCAAATCTATCTTAGAGAAGACCGAAGCCCCTCTAAGTTGGTCTACGAGTTCATCTATTCTAGGTAAGCGATACTTGTTCTTAATGGTGACCTTATTGAGCTGCCTATAATCTACACACAACCTCATACTCCCATTCTTCTTTTTCACTAAAAGCATTGGCGCTCCATAGGGTGACACACTAGTCCTAATAAACCTCTTAGCTATATGGTCTTCTAATAGGGTCTTAAGTTCACTAAGATCTAGTGGGGACGTCCTATTGGGTGCCTTGAAAATGGGCCCCGTGCCCGGTACCAAGTGAATGGTGAACTCAATCTCTCGATCCTGAGGTAAAGTGGTTACCTCACTAGGGAAAACATCTTGAAACTCCCTAACCGTGGCTACACTGTTCAAATCAATACTAGAACATAGACTTGAGGAAAGTAACAAAATAAAACAACTACTCCCGTCATACAGGCATTTGGACACTTGGGTGACACTGGATAGAAGTATAGGTGGCTTCTCCCCCAGAGGAGGAGGGAGAACCGGAAATACAACCTCTTTGTTAAAACAATCAAGCATGACCTGGTTCTGAGATAACCGGTTTATGCCAAGGATTATATCTATGCCCCTCAATGGCAAACAAATTAAATCAACCTCAAAGGCCCTCCCTTGTATAATAATGGGGCATATAGAACACACAAGGGAAGTGAGGATTGCCTCCTTGGCTAGGGTTATTACATTCAGACTATAGGGTAAAGGGGTTACATGCAAATCTACCTGCTCCACACAATCATAAGCAACAAAAGAATGGGTTGCCTCTGAATCATACAATACAATTAAGGTTTTACCTCCTAGGATGCACGTACCTCGCATCAGATTATCAGCAGAAGCTACCACTTCACCACTGAGGGTGAAGACTCTCCTGGTGGCTTGGGGTTTTGGAGCATCCCTCTTCTTCGGGCATTCATTCTCCATGTGATCGGGCTCCTTGCAGAGGTAACAAACCCTATGCCCAAACAAGCACTCTCCCCAATGTTCCTTACCGCACTTGGTACACTTGGGTACCTCTTGCCATTGGGCAGGCCGAGTGACTAAAGCGGCGTTTCTTTGCCACTTGGGCCTTGAGCCCTTGCCCTGGCTAGGCTCCTCCAGTTTCCTCTTCCCTTTTTTGTCTGGCTGTGGGGGTGGTGCGGTTCCCTTCAGGTTTTTCTCAGCAATGTAACACTTGTTGATCTGGGTAGGGAAATCCCTAATCTCAAGTGTCCCGACCCGATCCAGGATGTCCGGTCTCAAGCCTCCCTCGAATTGAGTGCACCTCTACTCCTCATCAGGAACAGTATGTAGGTACCTGGAGTACTTAGCATGCTCCTCAAACTTGGTCACATATTGGCCCATGGTAATGCCCCCTTTCTTGAGTTGAAGAAATTCTGCCTCCTTTTGCCTCTACACCAAAGCCAGAAAGTATTTCTTTAGAAAGGTAGTATGGAGCTCCCCAAGTGAGTGGGGTTTCTGCAGCAGTAGCCCGGATAACCCATCTTTTAGTTATCGGTGCACCTCATCACCTTAAAGATGTGATTGAGGTTGCAGAGCCAGTTTGCCACCACATCCGGATGATAAACCCCGTTGATTTGGGGAGGGTTATGTTTCAGGAACTCCTCTAGTCCTTGGAAAAAAGGGTCCACTGTAGGAGGAGGTAGTGTCCATGTTGGCCTTCGGACCAACTCCTGCAAAACGGCAGCGTTAGCAACAGCCTTCTCTCGCGCCGCCTCAGCTTGTTGGCGGTTGGCCTCCACTTGCGTCTGGTTAGACACTACCTGCTCTCCTATCATCTACATGAGCCTCTGAAGGGCTGTCACCATAGGATCCTGAGGTTGATCCCGTGGTGGATAAGGTGGGTTAGTCCGGGGATGACCTTTCCTACCGCCTACCATAATCCTCTACACATCATTAAGCTAACATCGAGGTGATCAGTCTGTCAATTCCATAATAATGTATAAGAGGATAATAACAAACTTCGGGAACTAACTAGTCCACAGTCCAATTGGATTGAAGTGCTCTGATACCAAAATGGAACGTCTTAATTAATAAATCCAAGAGTTATGCTCGTTGGAAGCAAAACTCTTGAAATTCTGAAATCATTTAGCGCCATTTTAAATATCGCAAGACAAATATCATATAAGGTTTAAGTGTCCAACGATTAGTCAAACGATATATGGAAATGTAAACGAAATACATATTTTCCCCGTGGCTCAACAAGGAAATATCTGTGAACAACAACTGGGATACCCCCATACATGTTCCCTAAACAAAATAGAGAGGCCCACAGGCTGCACATGTATAGTCATATCCCTCAAAATAATATTCTGATAAACAATAATCAATATAAACATCTAAATGTTCAAGTGGCTAAATACATAAAAAAGACAAAAACTCCCGAGCGCCTTCAAGCTCACTGCCCTGACTGGGGTGGAACATGTACATCTATCATATAACCATAAAATGTGTGGTGAGATAGATGTCTTAGTGAATTTAACTTATGGTCATGAAGTGTAGGGAAAACAGGCAATACTATGCAATAGTCAAGCAATTAAATGTTGAGTAATACAAACATTCTCAACTCTAACATCGAATACTCATAACCTGCTTTCCCGGTAGTCGGGGTCTTTTCACTAATTCTAAGGCTAGACCTGAGCTCAGATTATAAGGAACATCTCCCTTGAGGACTAATAGCCGCCACTTATTCTGGACCAAAGTCAAGTTTTCATACATTATTCTGAGCCAAAGCCAATACTCCTAATCTGGGCTGAAGCCAAATACTCTGGGCCGAAGCCAAACTCATTTTAACCGAAGTCAAGCTTGATTAATTAGGGTCTGGTGTCCATGGGCCAAATTCATTTTCTACTTACAATGTATAAGCTAATTATGCTAACAATATGAAAGTGCACCATGAATAATCAAACATAAAGCAATTTAGTCAAACCCTAACATACAAGCTCTAACCTAGGCCATAGTCCACAATGCATAAACTAAACCGATTAAAAAGAAAACAACAAGCATACAAGAACAAAAAAAAAAAGCTAAAGAAGAGGATATGAAGGAATTTGGGTTCATCCAAGAGATTTAACCAAGATGGAAGTAGGTGTGTAAGTTATACTCACCTCAAGGGGGCTCAAATACACAAGAAAAGAGGTTGGGGTGAAGGACCTTGGCTCTCTCTTTCTCCAAGCTCCAAAGTAGCTTTCTCTCACTAGGAATCCACTCTCTCTCTCTAAACGAAGAAGGAAGAAGAGGAAATGAGAAATATGTGCCCTAATTAATGTTTTTAAGACTGCCATGTGTGATCTCGCTCAAGTGAGGGAAGCGAGAGGGCTGGGAAATTTCACCCATCGCATTCTCGCTCAAGCGAGAAGCTTCTCGTTTGAGCGAGAATGATCCAGAGAGTATTCCCCCTCTCTTGATGAATTTTGCTTGAGTGAGACCCTTCTCACTTGAGCGAAATTCTTCCAGAGAGCACCCATTTCTCTGGTTGAATTTTGCTTGAGCGAGGCCCTGCTCGCTCGAGCAAAATTCTTCCAGAGAGCGCTCAATTTTTTCCATTGTTTCTCACTTGAGCGAGAAAACCAGAACTCGAATTTTGCAAATTTTACTGATATGCTCGCTCAAGCGAGCCCTTCTCGTTTGAGCTATCAGAACCCAAAGTCCTAATTTCACACTTTCTTAACTTCTAACTCAATTTTTCTCCCTCATTCCTTAGTCCTTTTTACAAAACTATAACACTATACATTTTCTTCTATAAAATGGACTTCAATTCTTGGGATGTTACGACTCAGGTAATCTTATCCATGACCATGTTGGGGTTAAATCTCTTGTTTTGAATTTCTGTAAGGAGATTTACACTGATGATAATAATTGTGTTGCTTAGCGGGGTGTAAATTTTTTTCCTTCCATACCTTGGGAGCTTCTTAATGGTGTTCATAAATTTCTTTTTGATGATGAAATTCGTACTATTTTTTTCCTGGGGGCATGTAAAGCTCCAAGCCTTGATGGGCCCCACCTTTTATTTTTCCAGTCCCAATGGAATAAGGTTGGGAATTTAGTTTATGATCTGGTCAAATCAGTACTCCACCATCCCCCAAAGGTTGCAGAGATTAATCACAGTCTTATCTACTTGATTCCCAAGGTGGTCCATCAGTCTTTGTTAAAGCAATTTCGCGCTATTAGTCTCTGTAACGTTGTCTATATGACCGTAACCAAAATTATAGTGATGGGAATGAGAGGTTTGATGGACCTTTTGGTGCTTCCCAATCAGTGCAGTTTTATCCTACGAAGAAATGAAGTAGATAACGTTGTCACTGCTCAGGGAATTTTCCATTCCATGCGTCATACAAAGGACAAGAAGGGATTTATGGCTGTAAAAGTGGACCTAGAGAAGGCTAATGATCTCCTGAACTGGTCCTTTATTATTGATATAATTCGAGTTATTGGTTTTCATGAAAAACTTTGAAATTTGATTCCCCAATGTATTTCGTCTTGCACTATGCAAATTCTGGTTAATGGTGATTGCACAAATATGTTTCATCTATCTAGGGGAATCAGACAGGGGGATCCGTTATCCCCATACCTCTTTGTATTATGCACGGAGCATTTTGGTCACTTGATTGAGGGTTCCTGCGTTAATAGAACCAAGACTCCTTTTACTATGAGCAGGGATGGCCCTCCTATAACTCACCTATTATTTGTAGATGATCTTCTTTGTTTAGGAAGGCATCCATGTCTCAGCTAGTAATAATGTTGAATTATTTGGACTTTTTCTATTCAGCATCTAGTGGAAATGTCAATATTGACAAAATTCGCCTCTTTGTTTCTAAAAATGTTAATCATTCAAGAGCCAGCTAGTTTTTTTTTTTCTAGATCAAGTTTTCTCCACTCATCGAACCTTGGGAACTACCTGGGAATTCCCATTTTAAACTCTAGACAAAGGAAGCGTACATATAATTATATTTTGGAGCATGTACAGAGGAAACTTAACATGTGGAGGGCTGATTGTTTATCTTTTGCTGGGTGCATTACACTAACCCAAACAATGCTAGTTGCTTTACCTACCTATACAATGCAATCCACTTTGCTTCCTAAAGGGGTGTTCAGGAAAATTGAACAATACTATAGGGAATTCATTTGGGGTGATAAACTATCCAAAAGAGCATGGCACTCGGTTCCTTGGGATGATTTCACCATTCCTAAATGCTCAGATGGTTGGAGCTTCAAGGACTTACACAACTTCAACAAAGCAATGCATATGAAGCTCAATTGAAGTCTCATTACTAAGTCTGATGCACTCTGGATTCGTATGTTAAAGGGTAAGTATAGATGTGGTAACGAAGGTTTTCTTAATGACCTGCGTTGGATAATTAATAATGGTTAGGGTGTATCTTTTTCGTTTGATCGTTGGCTCCCTTCCAATACTATTATTGGTAAGGTTATTATCCATGACATTCCTTCACACATGACTTCTTTGACGGTTGCGAATTGTGGAGGTCCAGACAATACTTGAGTTAGGGAATGCGGTTGATCTTATACCTCATACGTAATGTTCAAGAGGAAATTCGTGGTTTGTCTATACCTTCTCCTGCCTTGGCTGATGATAGAGTGATCTGGGGTTTCACCAGTGATGGTGTTTTCTCAACCAAGTTAGCTTATGACTTATTAATGAATGATTTGCATGAGTCTAATCCATCTTTCTAGAAAAGGTTTTGGAAGATTAATATGCTCCAGTGGATCAAGAGCTTTCTTTGGTTGACTCTGAAGGGTGGTTTGAAGACAAATGCAAGACGAGTTCATTATAGACTTGCTACATTTGACATTTGTCCTATTTGTAAGGTCTTTTCTGAAACTGACCTTCATATTCTTTGTGACTATTCTTTTGCTCGTGGAGCCTAGCAAAAAGTTAAAGGAGTTTTCCCCTAGATTGGTATCATACATATCTTTGTACTTGGATGAAGTATAATTTGGTTGACTCTGCCTGTATCTCGGTTGACTCCTGGCCTCTTATTTTTACTTCTAAGCTTGGCTTATTTGGAAGGAACGAAAATGAGTTGGTTTCTCAAATGTTACCCCCTATATCAATGAGATTGTTTTTCGAGTGAATAATCTAGTGTAAGAGACCTGTAATGTTTTCCCCTCCAAGTGTGCCCTGGCTGCGCAAAAGCTAAAAGTTAATGTGAGTTGGAGACCTCTGCTACAAGGGTGTTTCAAACTTAACACCAATGGATTAGCCCCTGATCATGGCAAGAGGGCAACTTATGGGGGTGTGCTTCGTGACAATTGTTGTTAGGACCACAGGAAACACTAGAAGGGGGGTTGAATAGTGTTTTATAATCTTTACAGATTTTTGGAAAACCTTTTTAAACAAGCAAAACTGATTTGAGAATATTTAATCAACCTTACGAAACTGGGAAATTCAACAACTTGTTGATGCAACTCAGAAGGTTGAATAAAAGCTTTTAAAAAAAATTTCTCTCAAAGAAAAGATTGTTTTCTGCGCAGATTAACAAAACAATTTTTCTTAAACCCTCCTTGGTTAGTTTGAAACAGATAACAGGGGAAAATAAAGAGATGAGGGAAGAGAGAACTTAACACATAGATTTATACTGGTTCACCCACTAACCCAGTGAGCTACGTCCAGTCCTAGGGCAAAACTCCACTGGATTTTCCACTAATCCCGCGAGATTACAACGAGTATTGTTTGCACACCTGGCCTCTCCAGGCCCAATGAGTATTCCTTGCAAACCTGGCCTCTCCAGGCCCATTGAGTATTCTTTTACAGACAAGAGCCTCTCCAGGCTCAATGAGTATTCTTTTACAGACAAGCCTGGAGAGGCTCAATGAGTATTCTTTTATAGACAAGCCTCTCCAGGCTCAACGAGTATTCTTTATTCCACCAAGCCTCTCCAGGCTCTCATACACTTATAAGTGTTTACAATATAAACTAAGTTTAAGTTTCTGAGAAACATAAACTTAGGTTCTTCTTGTACAAAAGGATAATTGAGTAAAACTCAGGATACAAAGGATAAATCTAAGTACAAGGATATTTAATACAACCGAGTGTTTAGGCTTGAAAGTATTTTCTCTTTGAAGTAGCCAAATCACTCTTTCTATGAGACTTTTCTTCTCTTCTTTTCTGGAGAGCTTCTATTAAATCTTTCAAGCTTTCTTGTATCTCTTTTCTGGAGCGGTTCACTTTTTTGTAAGGTTTTTCTACATTGCTCGCTCTCTTTCTTTTACTCTGGAGCTTTCTCATCTGTGCTCTCCCTATCTCTTCAAGGCTTTTCATTGAGCTATATATAGCATTGGAAAAATATCCGTTGATAAAGAGACGTTGAGAGATAGCTTTTGACTTTAATAGAGTCGGTGTGCAGAGGTAGCTTTAACAGATATAATGTAGCACAAATTCAGTAAGACTTCTCAGCTTAAAGATTGGAACATGTCATCAGAAGGTTGAGAGAGTCTTCAGTAGCTTCAAGAATTTCAGAGAGTTCATCATTATAGTGAGCTTGAGTTTCCACGTCAACAAGTGATGGTTCGGAGAGCATGCGTTCGACAGGCACATACTTCCAGCAGGTTCAAAAAGTGCTTCTTTCAGAGGATTGCTTCAAGCTTGTTTTAGCCAATTCAATGTAAGTTATCTTCAGATTGTTTGGCACAAGAATTTTCAGTATGTTCATGATAGTATTTTTCTGCAACACATAGAACAAATACCTTTTGAGCTGAATCTGTTTCTTATTCAGATAATGTGATCAACAAATTTGATAATCATTAAAACCAAGGGTAATGAGTCTTTGATTTAATTTGAATGCTTAAATGATTCTGAGACTCAACATTCTCCCCCTTTTTAATGATGACAAATTTGTATATCACTGACAAATATCATAAGGGAAATTTTCAGAATTTTAAGTTAAGTAAATACTCTCCCCCTATTTCAGATATTTGAACAGAATGAAGTGCTCCCCCTGAATTTGTTCTTTCTGATATTGATGAAGTTTATTTTCTGAATCGATAAGTTCCTTTTTCTGAGACACTTAACTTCAAATATTTTTTAGTGATATTACTCCCCCTTTTGTCATTATTCAAAAGGGCGGGTGAAGAATAACAACGTTCAGAAAGATAACCGTGTAAAGTAAGTCAATTTAGATTAAGATGATAGTAAGCATACATTGAACAAAATATATCACATAGACAAAGATGCTTTCAGAGAAATGAAAAGATTTGAAAGTAAGCTTAGAAAGATTTGCACAAGGCATTATCGATATCGACAACCAATCACACATATCAATTGCTTAAGTAATCCATCGTTACTTAAGCCTCAAAATAAATACACATACTAATGAACCAAAGTAAATTGCCATCAAATGGATCAAAATGTCATAATACATAAACATCTAAGCAGGATTGGGATACTATCATACATGTGTTATGACAAAGTAGAATAAAACCCCTAAAGGCTACACATGTACAATGATATCCCACAAAAGAATACATCAAGAGTTCTGCCTATACAAAAGATATCAAAATGAAACAAAAATAAATGGCAACAAGGCATAGCCCACCCATGAGCTCCTAGCTCTCCGGTCAAGCGTCTGGTCGAGAACCCTGCATATCTAAATAAAAGCCACAACATGTGGTAAAACTAAAGTCCCAGTGAGTGTGATTAAAACATGCAGTGTGGGAAATTCAAGCAAATGATATGCAACAACATTAAATAGCCTCAATCAAGTCATAAGTCATTCATAAGAACAATTAAATGCATAGTTAGTCCTCAAATATTTAACCCAACACCCTAGGGGTCTTTCCATTTAACATGAGGCCAGACCTGAGCTCATACTAACAGGAAACGTCTTTCCTGAAGGCCATAAAGACCTTGCTCTTAATTCCTCATAGATTTTAACAAACATGAGTTCCTTATAATTTTGTCATGAAAAACCTCATTTTCCACTTGGCTATAAGCCCATGAAAATCGTCTTGGCCAAAGCCCATGAATGTTCCTCTATACATAATTAGGGTTCAAGAGCATGATACATAATAAATAATGAGTAGGAATGTACATAGTTAGGCAATTTCTTGAGAGCATAAACATTATGAAATCCTAACATTTAACCCCTAGAGTTAGAACAAACATCAAGCATTCATCACCACATATCGTTCATAACTAGAATAATTATCTAATCAACCACAAGCATGGAAAATAAGAAAGGGAAGGAAGAATAAGGGTCATTCAAGGGAGTTCACACGGAATGAAATTGAGTGGGTGAACCACATTCACCTTAAGAGAAAGAATGAAAGGTGTGAAAGGTGGGGGATGGATCTCCTAACCTCTCTTCTCCTTGGGGGACTTTAAATCAACCTCTTCTTCTTCCTTCTCCTTTTCTAGGGCACAAGCTAAGTGATAAAATAGTTTTAGAATGAAACAAATGACCCTTAGAATGTATTTAAAAACTGAGTTTGTGCGTTCTCGCTCAAGCGAGGATTTCTCACTTGAGCGAGAATGAGCCAACAACACTCATTTCGCACGCTTGCTAAAGCAAGCATCTGCTCGCTTGAGCGAGAAAGTTCTAAAGAGAAACCCCTGATTCTGGAGTATTTTCGCTTAAGCGAGATCCTTCTCGCTTGAGTGAAAACATTCCAGAGAGCATCACCTGATGTTGCACCAATTCTCTCTTGAGAGAGATTGTTCTCGTTTGAGAGAGAAAACTAGAAGTGAATTTTCCCCTTTTAACTGAGATTTTTTCTCAAGCGAGGTGATTCTCGCTTGAGCGAAAATGCTCTAGAATGGAAATTCCAGATTTCCATTCCTAACAACTTTTACCCCATTTAACCTAGTTCCTTTTCACAAAATTCCTTTCTATTCCTATTTTGAATTATGAAATTGATTTTTAAAATTTGTGATGTTACACTAGCTTTTGAAGCCTAATAGGCTGTTTAAAAAGCCCAAACTTGGTCTATTTAATTGAAAAGTCTTTTTCAAAAGCTTATGTCTGACCTTTTTATTAAATGAGCCAAGCCAAGCTAGGTCTTAAATACGCTGAGCCGTAGGCCCCCGATGAGGGGTCTGACCTATTTCCACTCTTAACTGCAACTTATTCAAGATGGAATGGTGCCCACACACCCTTACCATTTTCGGGTTCATCATATTCGAACTCTCTTGCGAAAAAAGTGGTTTGTTCAGATTTCTCATGCTTGGAGGGAATCAAATAGTGTAGCAGATCTAATGGTTTGCCATGGTCATTTTGTTTCTTTCGATATCCAAGTGTTTCATAGCCCCCTACCCCCGCTTTTTGTTTATCTAGAGGTTTTTCTATGACTTTGTTTGTAGCTTAGTTCCTAGATCCATCTTCGTGTAATTCTTTTGGCTATTTCTAGCCTACTTTTTATCCAAGAAAAAAAGATCTCACACTTCTACAAGAGGAAATATCTAGATCAAAGACCAAAAAGCTATTCTCAAACCGAATCAAAATTTTTTAAATAATTATTGAACTCAATTAATTTATTGTTCAAGATAAATAAAAAGTGAATAATTTACTACCTCTATTTTCTGTGAAAAAAATTAAGTTTAAGGAAATTAAAGAGAAATTATCCCATTTTAATGCAAAAGAATGTTTGGCACAAGGTTGAACAAGATTTAATTTTACAATAATATTTAAATCATTAAAAACCAAAGCTTTAGAGCCTGTTTTATTCAGTTTTATTTTTTAGTTTTTAAAAATTATTTTATAAAATTTTTTTTAAAATTGTTTTTTTTATAAATGAAATGGTTTAGTTCCAAGTTTCCAAGGAAAAAAATAGAAAAACTAAAAAATAGTTTTTCAAAACACCTAAAAGTAGTTTCAGAATTTTAATTTTTAAAAACAAAAAAAAACAATGACATTTTTTCAAAATTGTTTTTTTAAAACTGTCTGTCAAACAGGTTTTTCAGTTTTCTATTTTTAAAAACTGTAAACAAACATGATATTTTGCGTTAAGTATTCGAATTAATCTTTCCTCTCTAAGTGTCTGTTTGTTTGAAGAGAAACAAGCGAGAGAGAAATGTGAGAGAGAGAGTTACAGGAGAGAATAGTGTCCCAACCTCGTTTGGTAAGCAAAGAGTTGGAGTAGAGATAGGAAAAATTTGTGGGCTCCACGCTAAAAATGAATCTCCTCGGATGGGATGAGAAAAAGAAGAGAGATGGGGCGTTCTTCGACTGTGACCAATTTGCCCTTCAGGTTAGGTGATGCAATGACGGACCATGACCGGAGAGACGCAATTATGGTCAACGAAAGATGATGCAATGACGAACGATGATCAGAAATGACAGACCATTACCTGAGAGATGCAACGATATGGTCAACGGAAGATGATGATTCACCATCGGAAGGAATCAGAGGGAGGGGCTGCTCACCGTCACCAACCAAGCCTAGCCACCGCGTTACATTGGTGCTTTCATTGCCGACCATGGTCGTTCATGGCCGCACTAGTCGTGCACGGTGCGTCGTCTACGCTTGCAGAGAGTCACGATAATCGCGCGACCACCACACCCCCACGTCGGAAAATGGTTTCGTCGTCGACGCCCAACCTGCAAAGTCACTGTTGCGTAGCCACCGCTCCCACCGCCTGTTTGCATCCTTGTACCGTGTTGCTTATTCAAAGCCTCTTCTATAACAGAAAAAATCCTCTTCCTCTACTTTTTTTTTTACTTCATGACGTTCCGTAATTGTGTGTATTTTTTATCATTTTCCTTCCTAAGCCGTGAAGGACATTTTTGTCCACTAAGAAAAATAAATCTCTTTTTTTTTCTCTATTTACACTCAGTTAAAAATTTTGATTTGACACCATACCCTCTCTTCCCCCTATTTTTCTCCTCTATTTTCTTAAACCAATCAACCTCTAAATCTATCTTATTTATTATCACTTTCTCTCTTTTCTATTTCTCAATTTTCTATTTCTCCATTTTAACCAAACATAGCATAAGTCCTAAACAAAACTTTTGTCTATGTGTAATGTATAAGCTCTACTTAGTACTTACCTATAACTTAGTGGGCTGCTGTCAAAAGAACATGGGCCCTGTTTGTAAGAGGCATCATGCAGATATACGGTCTTTGATTGATGCATCTGTTGGCCTAGATTTATAGGCAGCAAGAGAATTGATTCTTCCAGCTTTTCATCTTGTATGGTTATTATGTTATGTAACATTTTAGCACATTTTTCAAGTTTTGTCTTACGCCAAGGATAATATCTCAAAAGGAGCTAGCTTGGTACAAACATACATACAGATAACGAATATGACACAAGACTTTGGGTTTGAGTCTTCCCATCCCTCCCCTGTATTATCCATCCATCTCTATATATCACAAACACAATTTTTTGACTTAAATAGTGAAAGGAAAAGGACAGGTTAAATAAGCAACAAAGTTAGTAATAAATAAATAAACAAGAAATTAAATGAAGTGACATGGGATGGAGTCATGGGAGATGATAGAACGTAAGCAATCAATTCATGTGTGAATTAACATGGTTTTGCATTTCAATTGATTTTTCCATAAATATGTTTCATAGTGGGGTCTTGAAAGGGGTATTTTAATTTGTTTTTGTTTTTTTTCCCCCTAAATCTTTATTGGTTATATGTTCCCGACAATGTCTGGGTGTCAAATGGGTATGGTGGCCTTTCCTTATATGGAAAGAAATGTCATGATCAGTTCAAAGTATTACAGAGTGAGAGAACTATGAGATCCCAAACTATTTTCCAGATTGGCACTCAAACGGGGACTCGAGGGCACTAACATCTTTACAAACACTCCTTAACTGAATACTCCACAGCCACATCCTTTTGCTGTCACTACCTATGAAATTGAATCAAAATTTTAACAAATTATAATTAATTAATCAATTAGAAACCTGTCATTTTGTCATTACATTTGGGAAGTTGGGAAGGAAAGTAACTCTCTTTAGATAAGTGGGGCACTATGTCCAAGTTGATGATTTGTCAGAGTCACAGGTCACAACTATGAACTATCTAAATTGAAGGTTAAGGATACCTTATTTTCCTTAAAACATGATCCCCTTTCTACAATCAGTGCCATTAACTTTCCTGAAAATAAAACATTAAATAAAAGAGAGCTTCTTCATATTTCTAAGTTAAGGGAAGAAACCTTTGCAGCCTCAAATAATGCATTTAAGATACATCCGTTTAAAATGACTACAATTCTTATGGATAAAAGTTGTGGCACAATTGATAACGCAGACTGAAATATTATAAAAAAAATTCTCATATTTTATACTCATTAAGTGTACTCTTAAAAAAAATAAAGATTTTTAATTATGACAAAGTCCGAAATAAATAATAAAATATATTTATGGTTGAGTATTGACACAATGAACAAGCAATTAAATATTAAAAAACTAATAATAGTTATTATATATTTTAGTATGTGTTTGATTTATATCAAAATTTCGTTTTAAATGTGAATCCAATTTAACGCTACTAAGAATATCTTTTGTTCAGATTCGAATTCATATTTAAAATGTGGATCTAATGTAAACCAAATAAACTAGTAATTTGATTTCACCTTAAAATTTTGAAAATAAAAAGACAGAGGAAAGTAGTAGTGTCCTCGTCAATCGGGACAATATCGAATGAGAAGTGAAGATTGGGAGCTCACATGGTTGCTACACAAAGAGTACTGGATGCCATCAAATTGGGGTACCAAAATCATGCAACGCTTTTAATGAAATGAAATCTCTGTTTGGCTCTCTGTGAGATATTGTTCTGAAGGTAGATATTACTGCTCATATTGCAGCTTTTTGTTTCTTTCTGCCTTTTCATCAATATAATACTTAATTCCTTTTTTTAATTTATATTTTTGTTTCTTTTCCTTCCTGAAAATTGTTTGTTTTCAGTCTCTGGTTGGTTAATTTCTTCAGGCATGGCTTGCAATTGCAAATCAGATAAATATTTATTAAATAAAGGAGTGACTATGTATCATTCTTCTGAATCTGAAATAGTACTAATTAAATTATCTATATGTGCCTCCGTGCAAAGTGTCGTTGGGAGCTTAAATCAGCAAAAGCAAAGAGATGGTGTCATTGGCAAGTTTCGTGATTGTTCTAAATTTCCCACATCGTTCTCCAAGTGCCTATTATAGTGAAGAGGCTAGTCAAACAAATGAAAAAACTATGTTATATTACAAACTCATTCAACAACTCAGCTTTAAAATGCAGTGGCCCCAATAGGACATTGCTTGTTTGTACAGTGACCATAATGAGGTTTTTGTTGTGTTGGAACTTGTATCAATAATGCTATGCCACCATGTCAGAGTAAATGTTTTACATAAATAATTTACTATAAAAAGTGTCATGATTAATTCGTTATTGTTTTAGAATGAATTTCAATTTCAATTAATCCATGTTTGATATATGTGAGCTATATATCTTCATGGATATTGGGTAACAACTGCTCAAAACTTTTCTTAGTGACATTTAATTTAACATATAACGGAAAAAATGGCTAAATTTTGTGCATGTCTGAATTCAATGAACAATGTTCAAAAGAAACTGAGCATGCATGTAACTGAGCAAGTGAGAAAATCTCATTTCTCTTATCATAATAGCGTTTGTTTTATGCTAGCTCTTGTCAGTTGTCGAGTATATCACCCGAAACTTTGAAGTTTTCCATTGGAAAGGTAGAATAATTACTTGCAAGCAGTATGTTTGGTTTAAACATGAATACTAGCCAACGCTAATAAACGTGAATACTAGCCAACACTATTTCCATTAGCATTGGCTTGGATAACGTGATTTTAGGTGAATCAAATACATTAGTATTGGTTTGAATCCACGATTAAAACGTGGTTTTGATGAAAATCAAACACACACTTTGATTTCTCCTTCCATAATCATGTTTTTGGACATAAACTATAAATTAGTGTATGCTTGATTTGGAATTGAAAAGTAGTCAAACTCAAGTTTAGATCTCTAAAAAAATTATACAACCATTTATAGCGTTGAAAGCGTGATCTCACGTTCTAACACTAATGATGTATTTGGTTTACACTGGATCTACATTTGAAACGTGGATCGGGTAGAAGTTACTCCCATTAGCATTTGTCTGGATCTACGTCTGAAACGTGGTTTTGGTGTAAATCAAACACACACTAAGTCAAAACATGAAAATATGATTTTGGTTGGCGTTGAAACTGGTCAAACTCAAGTTTTAATTCTCCAACACAACTATTTTTAGCGTTGGAAACGTGAGTTTGTCATATTTTAACGTTAAATCAATCTTGCTCTTAGACCATGGACTTTATATATTAGCATTTTGGTTTCTTATTGGAAAGGTTCCAAGATCTAATCAGAGCTAACTTTTGTCCAAACATGGTTTTGGGATGGAACCAAGCATGCTATATATAATTCTTTGATTGCCATCGAAAACTTGCTCACGACAACAATGATTCACAAATAATTAGATTATGTCAAACTAACAATGAATGTGCTATAATTTTCTACTAAATTAACCAGCTGCTAATGCAGCTTAGTTAAACCTAAACTAAAGATGTATATACACCAGGTGTAGAAGAATAATCACAAGCATATATACAATCAAAAAACAATTCATCAATTAATTAAGAAGGGAGAAAATGCATTAAAATATATTGGAACCATCTCTTTCTGTGAATAGAAATTTTAGAATTACTACTACTACAATCAATCAACAAACAGATTAAACTAAGAACTAGCTAGTCATTACATTTCAGATTACAAAATGTAACTAAGTGATGGAAATGAAAGCTTTCATAAACATACGGAATCTAGCTAAGATAAGATGCTGAAGATAGATACATTTCATTTGACATGACACTACTTCAAATAACCATCCATTCTTCTTTCTTCCTATTAAACCTTAACTAGTTAACTTAACATAGTAATAGCTACTTCAGTTCACATATATATTCTGGTTAGTTTCTCCATATCTAACCGTTTGTGATCTAAGAATAAGTACCCAAACGAAGCTCCAGATCTAAATCATAATCTCTAGGCAAACCTATCTCCAAGTCCATCCTGAGAATCTCACCCTTCTTCATCATCTTACGCCCATCTTCATGTTCTCCAATCCCAGACAAAGATTCTGCATTAATATTGGACTTTTTGCTTAAAGGGTTCACTAAGATACCATCCACAACAACCCATCTCTTCAACTCAGAATCTGAGGCAGAAGCAGAAGATGTAGGAGAAACAAACAAGGGTAATGTGCAAGTGACAGCAGGTTTGAGATCAGTTATTGCAGAAGAAGAGGACAAAGAAGAGGAGGTGGTTAAGCAGTTAGGGTTAAGGTTAAGATTCAGCATAGAACCTTGACCATCAGTTGGTGATGACTGTCTCAGCCTTGCTCTATCCCTTCTGTGAACATTCATGTGACCACCAAGTGCTTGAGCAGATTTGAATTCCTTCCTGCAGAAGCTACAAGTATATGATCTTGGTGGCCAGGGGAAGCCATTCATGTAATCCTCTGATCCATTACTATGATGAGTGTTGTTGGAGTCCCAAAATTCTTTTGCCATTTGGTTCTTCTTGTTGTGGAAGTTGGCATAGTTGGAGTCTTTTATTGGAGAGCTATTGGTGACACTAGTGCTCTGAGTAGTGTAACCTTTCAAGCAGGTGGTGCTCAAAATGTTCCTCTTCATGGTCTCCTTTTTTGATTCCTCAGAGAGAACTTGCAAGTTGTTGCAATATCTCAAAAAGAAACTGTCTTACTCAAATCATATCATCAAAAACTTAAAAAGATAGATGAAAAGGGTCATGGATCTCTCAAAAGTTGTGTTGTGAATGACCACTTTAGAGAGAGAGAAGGGGGAGATAAAGGTGAGATGAGAGGAAGAATGGTGGATATGAATGATGATGATGATCTGCAGGGTTGGGGGATATTTGAGTATGAGACAGTAGTGTGTTGTGTGTGTAGTGATAGAAAGAGTTATAGAAAGAGCATCAATTTTCTAAACCAAAGACAGGGAATCCCATTGGAGGGTACCCCTGAAAAGTCCTGTGTGTTTGGTCATTGGTTGCTAAATTTGGAACCTCGGCCTGCCAGGGTTACAAAACTTTATGCCATATTTCTGTCACTGGTCAAGTTAAGATGACATATTCATATTTTCTTCTCGGTAAAGATCCAACCATTAACTCTCAGATTTTTTCTCTCTCAATGAGGGAGGGAGGAGTTAATGAGCATTAGGTCATAAATAGACTTGAGGACTTTCTAGTCAAGAGTCACTATAACTATGAATTCTTAGGCTATAGCAACCACCGGGGTCCACAGGAGGGTTTATTTTATAATTAATTCAAGTTGTGATGAATAAATTTATTGTTTAAGGATAAACATTGTTTGACATCTTAAAAAATGGGTTGTAATAAATACATGGAAAAAGGATATAAAAAAAAAAGAAAAAATATGTCTTTTGTCCCTACAATTTCGGTCAATTTTAGTTTTTTTTCATGTACTTTAAATTATGTTTTTGTCCCTAAACTTTCTAAACTCTGAAATCGTGGTCCCTATAGTTAGTGAAATCAGTTAACCTGATGAACTGGCCAACAAAAAGTTACATGTTTGCCTCATATATAGTTGGTCCCAAATAACTTACTCATCTAATTAGCCTTATTTTTATTATTTTTTCATGGGAAAAATATGTTTTTCGTCCCTATCGTTTTGGTCAACTTTGGTCGTCGTCTCTGTACTATAAATCCTTTGTTTTTTGTCCCTGAACTTTCTAAACCCCCAAACTATGGTTCCTGACCGTTAGTGAGATCTGTTAACCTGATAAGCTAGGTAACAAAAGTTACATATTAGCCTCAATAGTGGGCCCCAAATAGCTGACCCATCTAATTAATCTTTTTTTATTAATTTTTAGTTATTAAAATCACCATAATTATGAAATTAGGTTTTTTATCGGGTAAAATTGCTCAGGTGAAAACCCTAATTTAGCAATTAGGATTATTTTAATAATTAAAATTAATAAAAAAATTCATTAGATAATCAGTGAATTATTTGGGACTTATTATTGAGGCTGATCAACATGTAACTTTTGTTAGACAGTTCATCAAATTAACAGATCTCAATGACGGGTAGGGACCACAGTTTAATTTGGAAGTTTAGAAAGTTTAGGGACAAAAAACACATGATTTAAAGTACAGAGACGAAAACTAAAGTTGACTGAAACTATAGGGACAAAAAACATATTTTCCCTCTAATTACTAAATTAGGGTTTTCACCTCAACAATTTTACCTAATTAAAAAACCTAATTTAGAAATTAGGGTTATTTTAATAATTAAAAAATTAATAAAAAAATATTAATTAGATGGGTCAACTATTTGGGGCCCACTATTGAGACTGATATGTAACTTCTGTTAGCCAGCTCATCAGGTTAACAGATCTCATTGACGGTTAGGGCCACAGATTGATGGTTTAGAAAGTTTATGGATAAAAAACAAAGGATTTAAAGTATAGGGACAAAGACTAAAGTTAGCCGAAACTATAGGTACGGAAAACATATTTTCTCCTAGATAGAAATTGAAAAATATCGCAACATAGTGAAAAGAGAGAGAGAAAGGAAAAAAAAAGGTGTGGATTGTAAGGGAGATTTAGGGGAGTGAAGTGTGAAAAAATTCGAATTATTTATTTAAGGGTTCACATATTTTTTTTCCATATAAGTTATCACTTGATCTCAAAATTTATTTAAGAGAAATTAAAATGAATGGCTAGCTAGGGAGGGCAATTAGTGTTCCTCGCCGGGTTGTATATGGATTATTTGACTTGTCTTCGCAGTGGATCGAGTTATGAGGTGGTGGGGATACCTGCAAAAAGTACTCTGACACTCAAGTGAGAAAGATTAACTACTTCTTATAGGATAGCACTGTCATTTCATTTTGTGCAATGTCTTTTCGCTTAGTTGTATAGTGTGTAGTGCTCTGTTTTGTGTGTTACAGTACCTCATTTACAAGTTTTTATCCATTTTTCTGTGCTTTTCTTGTTAAAACCACAGGAAACACTAGAAGGGGGGTTGAATAGTGTTTTATAATTCTTTACATATTTTTCTAAAAACCTTTTAACAAGCAAACTGATTTGAAAATAGTTAAGCAACCTTCCGAAACTGGAAGTTCAACAACTTGCTAATGCAACTCAAAAGGTTGAATAAAAAGTTTTTTGAAACGTTTTCGCGTGAAGAAAAGATTGTTTTCTGCGTGAATTTATAAAAAAACTTTTCTAAAACCCTCCTTGGTTAGTTTAAAACATAATATAAAGAGTTAAGGGTTGAGAGAACTTGACCACAAAAATTTATCCTGGTTCACCCACTAACTCAGTGAGCTACGTCCCTGTCCCAGGGCAAACACTCCACTGGATTTTCCACTATCTGGTCAGATACAAGTATTGTTTGAACTCAATCTCTTCAGGATAAACACCAAGTATTCTTCGGACACAGCCTCTCCATACTAAACACAAGTATTCTTTGAACACAACCTCTCCAGGCTAAACAACAACAAGTATTCTTTGTTCCTCCAAGCCTCTTCGGGCTCTCAGACACTTACCAATGTTTACAATAAAAGATAAGCTTAAGTTTCTGAGAAACTTAAACACTGGTTCTCTTGTACAAAGGATAACTGAGTAAAACTCAGAATACAGAGGATAACTCTAAGTACAAGGAAATGAAATATAACAGAGTGTTTGGCTTGATAAATTTTCTCTTCACTTGGCCTTTTTCACTCTTTTTGCTAAAACTCTTCTCTTTTTTCTTTCTGGAGAGCTTCTCTAACTTTTCACGCTTTCTTGATCTTCTCTCTTGAGCGTTTCACCTCTCTGTGCAGTTCTCTATGTGGCTCCATCTGTTTTCAAGGACTTTCATGGAGCTATATATAGCATCGAAAAAAGTAGCCGTTGAGCAAAACGACGTTGAGAGACAAACTTGTGAATGAATTTTTCTTGAATAAAGTAGATGTGTAGAGATAGTACGGTTCTGACATACAACAGGTTCAAAGGTTCCTTTTCCATGTACGATGTTTCATGAGATGCAGAAAGAACTCTGTAAAACTTCTTTTTGTAAACGATGGCAGAAGACGTTTAAAGACCTTTAAGTCTTTGCGCAGAAAGCCTTCTGACTTTGACAGATATTATGTTGCACGAATTCAGCATAAAGATTGGTACACGTCATCAGAGGGATGAGAAAATCTTCAGCAGATTCAAGTTATTCAAAGAGTTCTTCAGTTGCAGGTTGATCAACTTCAGAGAGTTGCTTCTTTTAGAGTTACTGAATACAAAGAAAAATACCTTTCTCAGTAGAACCTGTTTTTATACAATCTACTTTGTTAATCATTAAAACTACGAATAATGAGTCTTGAATCTAATTTGAATACTTAAATTAATTTTGAGACTCAACATTCTCCCCCTTTTTAATGATGACAAATTAGATATGACTAACAAATATCTGAAAGATTTAAATTTAAGTTTAAGAAGAAAAGTTCTCCCTCTTTTTCAGATAAATGAGTAAATCGTGAAAACTCCCCCTGAACAAGAGATTTTTCTTTTGAAAACATTTAGCTTCTGAAAACCATCATTGCTTCAGAGAATTTGTTAGTTATATTTCTCCCCATTTTGTCATTATTTAAAAGGGTTCAAATAACTTAAGCACGTGAAACAGAGTAATAAATTCAGGTATTAAAATAGGAAGGTTAAGCGTAAGATCAATAAATGTGTGCAACCAATGATTAATTTCAGCGTATTCAAAGAATATAGAATTAAATCACACACACTGAACCATAAGATCAACAGTAGAATCTTGAGGAATGAGAAAAGTTCATTTATATTAATAAAAAATTATAGAAATTTTAACAAGTATTTTAAAAAACAAAAGAACAAAGGACTTTGACATGGCTCTTTGCATAATTAATGGCTATCAGCAGGCATGGTCTCGGCAGCACCGGCACCCGACTTCTCTGCCTTCAGCTTTAGTAACTCCTTTTGAGTTTCCTTCAGCTTCTTTGCTAGCCGACCAACGTGAGCATGCAGCCTCCTCAAGTTGTACGCAATAAACACCTTCTTAATCCTCCCATGAGCACCTAGATGATCAGAGGTTCTTGTCCTTCTCCCTCTGACAGGGGATGCCTCAGGAGAGACTTCAGCCACCCTCTTCTCTAGGGCTTCTTCTTTTCCAATCAAGGTCTAGTCCAACTGCTCATACATGACCGGAGTGAAGATGGAAGGAGGTGCTTGATCAAAGAGACCATTCATAGGAAAGCCTTTGTGAATCAGAATTTTCATGATTAAAGTATTGTGGGGGAATCTGTCTTCAGCATCCATCTCTCTTCTGAACAGCATTTGGTAGAGAATGACCCACAAAAGGCTTATTCTCTTCTTCAACAGCAAATGAGTCACCACGAACCTTTCAAGTTCTTTGATATAAATATTATCACTTCCCTTTGGAAAGAAACAACAGTTGAGAATAGCAAGTAGCATTCTAGGGGTTTCCAGAAGTTGGGAATGCTTGGTAGGATTGAAACGTCTACCACCGAACAGCATTTGGTTGTACACCAAAAAGCCTCCATGAGAGACTTCCCAATTTTGGCAAAAACTATCTCCTCTGACCGGAACACCAATCACTTTCGCTAGCAGGTTGCAGTCCACAAAAAGTGATCTGCCCATTACAGTGGTTTTTAACCCGGTGTGTCCAAGTTTAGAAACAATCTCAGAGTTGTTCCAAAATTCCAGAACGCTCTCCTCATTCCAGGGAGAGGAGATGTTGTTGAAAAATGGAGTCCATCCAACTGCATCAAAATATTCTGAGACGTTATATCCTGTTGTTGGGATTCAAATTTTGTTTAGTTCGAATTTCCTAAAGCTAAAGGTTAAGTACATTCTTCGAGTTTCCAGAAGAGCTATGATTTGGAGAATTTGAGTTTCCTGAAAGTTATATTACTTGAATCCCGAAATTGAAGATTAAGTTTGTAACTTAGTCATATTATTAAAGTCTGAACTTTGATAAGGAAATTCGAGAAAGAGAATAATGGAATTCGAGAAACAGTACATTTCTATTATAAAAGAAATGGAAATAAGGAAGTTCTATTATTCATAATCCAAATTCGAATACAAGGGAATATATATTAGAAAGGAAACTATCCTAAGTTAGAATAAATACTTGACTTGTGTCTACCACGCCTCTTTCTCTTTCTCCTTCCCCGCAAGCTTTGATAGAGCCAAGGCAAAAAGAATGTCTTCTCCAATCTGTTGAACCACCTTGGTGCTTGGGGTGCAAATAAAGGTGCACTTGGGGAACTAACAAACAAATTCATTTACTTCTAAATGAATTCGTGTTTGGCTATTACGTACAACCTAAAAGAAAACCTTCAAAAAGAAAGGTTGAAAAAGCCAATAGCTTTGGCTATTTCTTCAATTCCATAAAAAATGAAATCATTCTAGATTGGATTGTACGCGATAGCCAAAAGAATGAACTTCTTCATATCCTTTGAAGGATTTAGAAAGAAGAAGAAGGAGAATGAGAGGTTATGAGAAAAATGTCCAAATGGAACTCCTATTTATAGGAGTGAAAGGAGTAAAGGATCATAAATGAGCTTATTGTAATGTCCAATAAGAAGAACCCTCATAATAGGGTTGAATGGACGATGGCCAGTGGTCTTCATGACCTATGGTTTGGCCAAATGAAGTTTGACATGTGGCACATGAAAGAATGTAGTCAAATCTCGAAATGAGAAAAGACTTAATAGGTTCAAGCATCAAGAAAAAGCTAAGTGTCAAAAACGAAGATGTTTTCGAGTGTATGAAGTCAGAATTCCAGAAAGAAGATTTCGAGAAATCAAAGAGCAAGATTTCGAGATACAGAAAGCAGAAAACTCGAAAACCAGATGTTTGAGGACTTAGAAGATTTCTGAATGAAGAAATGACCTTTTCGAGGAAACAGAAGATACCGGAAGAAGACAGTTATTGGAAGTTAAAGAAGTTTGCTGATCAAAGACAGATGGCAACATCCCAGTGGAAATATTCTGAAAAGCGCAAAGATCAGAAGCAGTTTTCTGGTTAGTAGAAAATGTGGCAAGCATGCATGCTGCCAACACATACGGCTAGATGATGTGTCAATTGTACATTAGTTAGCCGTTAGACTTAGAAATCTATAAATAAGTGAACTCTCTATGTAATAAAGGTTGGAAAATCACTCATACTCAACCTCTGAAACACCTTACACGTCCGAACTCACAGCGACAAACAGGTTACAAGGAGCAACAGTATGTGATGAACCCATCCACTTTTCTTTAATTTAATTGTTCTTACAATTCAATTTTCTTCACTTTGTTTACTTTCTGCAATTTATTCTTTGCAATTTACTTTCTGTAGTTTACATTTCGCACCATTTTTCTTTCTTTCTTTCAAATTATACGTTTTCTACTTCTTTGAAACTTTGATTTTCAAGAATCCAATATAGAACTTTGTTTGATAGAATTCTGAATCAAGTAGTTCTAAACTTTTTGAAAGATAAGTTCTTTGGTAAAATTCTGAATCAATTAACTCTAATTCTTTCATTTCTAGAAGTCAAATTCTGGAAAAATCATTGTAATTTCTGGAAAAGTCAAGTCCTTTGAAAGTTTCTGGAAAAATCAAGTTTTTCTTACTAATTCTACAAATCAGAAACACCATAAATCTACTTTTTAAAACGAGTCCCGTAAGAGGATCTGATTCTAATCCCCAGATTGTTCTTAGAATCAATGTGATAAAAGATAATTTTCGAATTTGAATTTTATCACCACAAACAAATTGGCACGCCCGGTGGGACAAAGTTGCCAAAAGTAGTGTGTGTTATGATTTTCTGATTATTGATCTTGCATACGTTTGAGAAATGGTAGAACAATATCTATTCAAATGGCTAATAATGCAAGGCAAACAGGAAGTGGAAACAATAATAGGGATACTACTACTAATACTACCAATTCTGGAAGTCCACCACCCCAGGCAAATGAGTATGTGAATAACAATGAGAATAATGGAGTAAATGGGAATAGTAGTGTTAATAGAGACCTAGGAGTCTGATAAGTGAAAATTAGTTGATAAATTAGAGTACTTTTTTGTTCACTTATCAAGGATAAAATGGTAATTTTGCCCCAGTTTAATCCCTTTTTACTAAATATTAGAGAAATTGTATTTATTAATCTGAGATTTGAAATTGATGCTATTTTGATGGAAATATTGCTGATTTTTGCAGGATATTGCAAAGATTTGATTTGAAGGATAGATAACATTAAATGAGGGAGATGCCTGCAAGATTTGAGATTGATTGAAGATATTTAATGAAGATTTAAAGAAGATTTGAAGCCATTAATGAGGAGATCACTGCCAATCAATCAAGGATTCTGCAGACAAGTTTCCTAATTAAATCAAATATTGCTCAATAAATACAAAGATATCATCAAGAAAAGGGAAATAAGGAAAGACAAATCTGCTAAAACCAGTCTCGGGGAGAGATCAAGATTAAAAAGAGAAAGTTGGAGCTGCAGGACGCTACCTGCGCTTCACCCCACGCTATAGCGCAGGTGAAGCGCAGACTCTCTGGAAGTTGCGCCTCATCCTGCACTGTAGCGCAGCCTGGAGCGCAGGTTACGCTGATTTGGTCCCTGTTTCCGTTTTTAGATAGATCTCTTCCCAAATTGTTGTGTCTTTCCTTAGTCTATAAATAGGAACCTCTTGCACCAATCCCGGTGTGCACGATTATTGTAATTCAGTCTTATTTTAGTGATAATGCACCAGAGCTAAGTTTAGAGTAGGAGAGGAGGAGCGCTTCACAAGGATTGGAGATGGTGACAGAATCTTCGGTGGTTTGTATGGCTACCTCGTGTAGTTAACTCTCCATTAGGATTGAATGTAATCGATTCCATTCCCAAGTGTATGTTGAACTCTATCTATTTATTTATGCAGTTCCCTAATTATAGTGCTGGTAATCTCGTTCTGTGCTTTATTCCTAACTTCCGCGCTTGCGCTAGAGTTATAGGCTAGTTTGTAATTAACGTTACGACTAGGATTGAGTTTGGGGGAGCCTAGACATAGGAAACTCAACCTCTGAGTGAATGAGAATACTCGGTTAACCACTGACTGAACCATGGGTGTTTACTAATGATTGATGGGTATTGTGAGTACCATAATGAAGGGCATCTAAACATTAAGCTTGGTATTAATAAACCGATAGCGAAGGTTAGTTGATTGTCGATCAAGGATTCGACACAAGGATGTATCTAATGAGTGATGGGTAGTGGCAGTACTCTAATGAGGATGTGTCTGTAGCTTTAGGCCTCGTTTATCAACTAATTCTTCTACAAACGGAATAAAAGAGAGCAAAATAAGCCGAGGGTAAGTCTGTCGCTTGGGAGAGCCCGCATGGATTACCTTTGAGTGTGACGAGCGCCTGGTAACTCAGGGTCATTAGCAATAAAGTTTGTCTACAGCGTTATAATTCAAAGCTTATAAGTAGTAGGTAGTCTCGACATACATGAGGGGTGCGATGAGATGAAGTTCAATCCTAATCCAAGTAAAGTGTCTCTAACTCTTCCTTTCTATTTCCATTAATATTTTATCTGTTATTTACAATTCCGCAACAATATCTCTAAACCGTTGTTTTCCCTTGATAATTAGATCACAGTCTACGTGAATTGACCGTTCCCTGTAAATACGATATCTTTCTTACTATTATACTACTGGATTTTTGGTTCGCTTCCCAAAAACCCATCAGAGTCTCTACAACTTTGCCAGAAAATCTGGGTTTAAGTCAAGTTATGACTACTGCCCCTGTTTCTAACAATGTTTCTACTTCTTTGAATGGAAATCCAATGTATGGATTACCTTTTGGTTTCGTCCCAAGTTCTGGGATGGCACAACCAACAATGTCGACAGTTGAACCAACAATGGTTCCTTTTGCAAACCGTGGTCCAATGTTTAATCCCTTCGTGGGAAGTTCTTTCTTCATCCATTACAAATTCTACTTTACAATCTTTAAGACAACAAATTGATGAAAGTAATCATGAAATGGTGAATATGTTGACACAACAAATGGCCACAATATTTAATCTGTTAGTACAAACAACAAATACCAATTATAATTTGTTGGCTAGGCAAATAGAGAGGATTGCAGATGTGTTTGGAGAACTTGCAGAACAATCACTTTCGGCAGCAGGTTGCAGTCCATAAAGAGTGATCTGCCCATTACAGTGGTCTTTAACTCGGTGTGTCCAGGTTTAGAAACAACCTCAGAGTTGTTCCAAAATTCCAGAACGCTCTCCGCATTCCAGTGAGAGGAGATGTTGTTGAAAAATGGAGTCCAACCAACTGCATCAAAATATTCTGAGACGTTATATCCTGCCTCATCGAACTCAGATAGACGAACCATCTTCGTAGGAATGATTCTCTCATCAAACTTTGTTGGAGCAGGGGCGCATGACGCAACAAATTCAGCAGCTATTGAAGAAAATGAAGGTTTTGAACTGAGAAACTTTGAGATTCTTGGAGAAAGGAGAATTTCTCTTAGATACTCAGAGGATTTCTTGATTGCATAGAGAGTGCAGTCCTCATGATGATTCCTCGAACTCTATAAATAGGCACATCAGATGCATTGATGACAACGATTACAAAAACTGCGCAAACATGGAGAGTCGTGCATCGTGCTGCTTCGAGGGGACAATTAATGAGCCATTAATTCACAGAGAGCCAGGTCACAAAAATTTCAAAAACGTTTGGATTTAAAGACCTTTCATATTTCTTAAAATAATTATTTTAATAAAATAATTTTTCAGCAAATACGAGGTTCATCAAGATCATCACAGAGACACTTCAGATAGTACATATAACCAATGCATATATTTTCAGAGTCTGAGATAGGAATGATGTTACCACAAGATGGGATCTTTATGATTAAGACTCAACATTGCTTTATGAAAGAATGATGCTTAGTTTCGGCAGGTTGTGCTTAAAGCTTTCAGCATGTACACCTTCTTTCCATCTAGTTCTCCACTCATCCATTCTTCCTTGGTTATTCTTGGAGTTTTCTTTGCTTTGTTGAGAACATCCGCAAGAGAAACAATGGACAATTTTGGTACCCATACCTTCTTGGGTCCACTAGGGTCAGTTACAGGAATTGGTTCCTCATCCTACTTACATTCTGATTTGAATAATCTATATTTATCACAGTGAGGACACCCATCTACCTTTTTCTTTTCCTTTTTAGGCTTATCAGAGTTTGATGTTTTAGATGATGGTTTTCCAGAGAACCCTAAGCCTCTTTTATTATTTAATCTTTTCTGAGTTTTCAATAATCTATCAAGATTATAAGTTCTAAAATCTGTCCTTGAAAACCCTACTTTTCTTCAAGTAGACTTTTGAGCTTACTATTCTCTTGCTTCAGAAGCTCTTCTTTAAGTATAAGGTTTTCTTTCTCAAAATCCTTATTTTTAGTGCATGCAGCAACATAGGCACTAGAAAGCTTCTTATACTTTCTGAAGAGTTCCTTATTCCATCAACTAAATCATCATATTCATCAAGAAGATTTAAGGATGCTACCTTAGAGTCAGAATCTTCTGATTGATTGGCCATGAAGCATAGATTCTCCTCTTCTGATGAGTCTTCTTCATTTTTAGTGGATTGATCTTCTGATGATTCATACTCTTCATCTCCATTTAGAGCATATAAGGCTAGTCAATCCCATATTTCTTTGGCAGAGTAGAATCCCTTAACCAAATCATACTCACACATGTTCAGAGAACAAATCAAGTAAAGTTTAGCTTGAGCATTTAGTTGAACTTTAAGTTTTTGCTCATGGGACCACTCAACTTTGGAAATGGGCATTCCATTTCTCATGGGAACATAATTACCATCAGTAACTATATCCCAGAGATCAAGATTATAGCTATCCATAAATAGCTTTATATGTTCTTTCCAGAAAGAATAATCTTTTCTATTGAAGATTGGTGGTCTGGTTACAGATGCTCCTTCTGAGATACACCATAGCTTATTGAGGTTTCCATCTGGATCTTCTTCCCTCAGCCCTTGTTAGATGCTCAACCCGAGGTCGAGCTCTGATACGAACTGTTAGAACCACAACCCTATTGTAGCTTAAATTAAGAGAGGGCCCTTCTGTTCACACAATATGGAATAGAGCAATGACTAATCATTTTTCTCTCATTCTCTTCTATCATATATGTTTAGAAACTATCCTCAAGACTACTATAGTATAACAATAAAGGACTGAAAATATATAATGTATCTGGCATTAGAAAGTTAATGTCTTTATATGGCCGATGAGGGTGATTCATAGGCATATGCTAGATTGATGACTTTATTCAGGTAGGAGTCCTCTAAGATATGGATGTGTAGAGTGTTTTATTTAACACCTAAGTTCTAAGCACCTGACGACTCAATCGTGAGTGTCGGGCAGTGGCAGAGCTACAGGTTGGCTCAAAGGTGACATGGCCACCTCAAGATTTTGTAATCTTTTCTATTCTTATAAGTCCAAAATCATAAGCTAACCTATATTGATGGTAGGACTTTAGTAGGGTAGAGTTTTGGCATTGCCTTAGGGTAAGAAGTGAGTTTGTTGTCTCCTCCTCTAAAGGTCCCTTTTATAGGTATGTTTGAGAATTGATATGGTGTTTAATGTCCTTTACTATTGTAAATTGTTGCCCGATTCCCCTATTATTAATACTTTATTTTGGTGTGTCAGATCTGAGGGGGATTTCTTTATTGGGTCGACGTGTTTGTCTCCTTTATTGGTATGATTGATGACCCGTCGATTTGTGCCTTCTAAGTAATAGAGATTGATCATTTTGGTCTTTGTTATACGTTCATTTATCCTAGTTATCTTTTCATAAAATAACTTTGTCGGTATGTGATTTGTTTAAGTGATGGGTCAAGCTATAACTTGGTCAGACATGGTACACGGGCCTTCAAGCTACAAGCTCGATAAGTGAAATAGCTTTAAGGTGACCTACGTCAGTTAAAGAACCTCTTAAGTGATGGGTCTAGCTATAACTTGGCCTAGCACAATACACAACCTATCAATGTACAAGCTTGATAGGTGAAGTAGCTTTAATGTGACATATATTAGTTGAAGAGCCTCTTAAAAGGATAACTTTCATACTATTATACATAAAAATAATTTTGGGCATTTTAAAATTTTTAGGTAATATTTTAACTTATTTAAAATTTAAAATTTCTTTTTCTCCCATTCTCTCCCACTCTATCAAACTTACCTACACAAATTGAGGATCACATTTCACCTAAAACTAGATGCCAAATAATTCCACCATTATATATTGGTCGTAGCTAGGGATCGGAATAGGCCGAGCTGAGCTAGGCTTTTCAAGGTCTGAGCCTGGCCTGCACCTCAAATCTATGGCCTGAGCCTGGCCTGTTACTTGACATAGGTTTTATTTTATGGTCTGAGCCTGACCTATTTAAAACCTGACAAGGCCTGAAAGCCTGTTTAAAAGCCTGTTTTATAGTAAGATACTTGAATATATTATAAGCATATATATGAATAGACTTATAGGTTCAAGTTTTTAACACACTTAAATGTTTATACAAGCTAATAAGTATATAATTATAAAGAAAAGTAATAAAAAATCTTTATAATAATAGCAATATAAAAATATTAGTATTTTATTTATATTTAGTTAAATAGCCCAGCCTGATAGGCTCAAAAGACTTTTTCGATGACCTGAAGCCTGGCCTGTTTTGCTATATAGGCTTTTGAAAAAGCCTTGGCCTGCTCTATTTAATAAATTGGCATGGTCTGGCCTAGGCCTGATATACGCCGGGTAGTAGGCCCCTGACGAGCGGTCTGGCCTGTTCCCACCCCTAGTCGTAGCCAAATTAGTGAAGGCGTATCACTAATTAATATAATGATCACACATTTGTGTTAAAATTAATTATATATTATGCATGTAGTAGTTAAAAGTTAGGGTAAAATAAGTTTTTAGTCTCTGCAAAATTAGTGAATTTTGTTTTTCGTCCTTCCAATTTTTTTTAAATAGTCCTTACAATTTTTTTTTTTCCATTTTGTCCCTCCCCTTTTTTTGCCTGTTTCTGAAGCTGAGTTGTCCTGTTCTCTCTCATAAGACCCATCCTACATGTCCTTTGACCATGACCTGTACAAAAGACGTTCTAATAAAAGGAGAGTTCTAAGGTCTTTCTTCCCCAAATGCGTAGCCTCCTTTGCGTGCCCTAAGTTCTGCCATTGCTGCGTTGCAGAGCAAGTGGATTCGTCAAAGAAGCCATGAAGACTAAAAGCTACGGTGTTGATAAAAGGTCCGCCACTTGCAAGTCATCATCATCGTCCTCCACTGCGCGAAGGAGCTACTGTGCGTGTGGTGAGGAAGTGACCCTGTTGAAATCGAACTCCGTAAGAAATCCAGGGAGAATGTTCTGGAGATGCCCTAACTGGGATGTAAGTAGCGCATGACTGTTAATTTATGATTTAAAACTTGTTATTCTTCCCCTACTCTTATCTAGTTTATTCTCGATGAACAGAAAGAGAATTGCGGCTATTTTCGGTGGGTTAATGACAAGGTTTCAGAGCAACAAGAAAGATTGGACGACATGGAATTTATTGGGCAAGAATAGGAACAACTGAAAAGGAAAATAGGAAAGCTGCAATTGAAGTTAGCTGCTAAAAGGAGGAAGGTCATGGTAGCAGAGTGTTGTGTTATTCTGTGTGTTGTAGTGAATTTGGTGGGGTTACTGTTGTTTATTTTTAAGTGTGATGGGGTTAGGAAGAATCAGTAGTTGTAGGTTATGATAGTGATATGGGGACAACAATGTATAAATTGGAGGTGGTCCAATTTCAGTATAGGGGATAGCAAATTATAAGCTTTTTGGATGATTTTAATGAAAGGGTTGATTTGTTGTCCAAAATTGTCTTTGCTTTCCTTTACTAAACTTCAATCTATGATAGCCTTTGCTTGATAATGAAATGAATTGCATTAGAACTATATAATTGATATGGTTGATAGCAAATTGTAAACCTTTCCTTGTTAATTGATTGAAAGCAAAATTGGAATTGCTAAAGCAATTTTGGATTTGACTGAATAGCATGGATTGATACCAATAAGTCAAAGGTTAAATACATAATTGAGTTTGAAATTAATGCACAACATTGTTCAGACTAATTGCCCAATAACCAAAATGTTAAATACATACTTTAGATTCAAATAAATGGACAACATTGCTTAGACTAATTGCCCAATAAGCAAAAGGTTAACTACAGTAAGGTCTATTTGCCCAACACAAAATACTAGTCTATTGGCCTATCACAAAAAAGTGTCTTAACTATTGGCCTATCACAAAATAAGTTGCATCAACATTAGGTTCATCAACAAAAGGTCTTCAACTTCATTTCTGGGAATTTTGGTGCTGAATCTGTGGTCCATTTTTTGCAGTTGTGACCTCAAATTCTTGTGTCCCTCCACCCTCACAATCACCAACAGCAGCAATGTCTGGAGCATACAGCTTTTTAACTTCATCCTAATTTACATTGAAAGAATCAAACTATTAGAATAATAGTACAATAGAAATTGATTAAACAAACAATTTAAATCCTGGACAGTAAATGATTACCACTTTTTGCATATATGTCATGTAAGATTCAACATTATTAAATCCTAATTGATTTGCCACCTTCATCCAGTCATACCCTTTTCCAGAAGTCATCTCCTGTGCCACATTTTGTATGAATAGGGTTCAGAGTAAATGAATGCATCACATGACAGAAGTATATGCAGAAGGATTAAAATGAATTACCAAAAGTGATTGGATCATAGTGTTTGCCTCCACCACATTTGTTGGCAAATATGGACCACATGTGTTTTGTGAAATACAACATACAAATAGTTTAGATCCTAGGAAATGAAAATGAATGCAAAAAATGATTGTCCACATGCTTACCATCAAATTTTTATGTGCATTCATGAGGTTTCCTATATTCTCAGATATGTTGCTTGATTGAGATGCATTACTTTCTGCAGGTTTCTTAACTTTGGGGGGCCTTCCTCTTTTTGAGTTTCCAGCAATAACCTTAGACTTCCCCTATATATTAATGGTAGTTGTTAAAAGGCACCATTAATGTCTGATAAAAGCAATGCACAAGTGTAATTGATGGTTTTACCTTAGTTGCAGCAGGTTGGGACTGAGGTGGTCCCCTAGTTTCTGATACAGTAGATTGAGGTTGTGGTACAGCAGATTGAGGTGGTCCCCCACCATGTGGAACAACAGTTTGGGGATGTGAATGTGGTGGTACCCCACCTTGTGAAGCAGCAATGTTTTGTGGCTGTGATGGTTCCCCACTTGTGGGTCTATTTTTGCACTTTCTGGTATTGTGGCCAAATTGATGGCAATTGCCACATGCATATCCGGTATGTGATCTTTTTAACCTACTTGGGTTGGGGTCCTCATCAGGTTCTCTCCTCAGTTTTTTGGGCCTTCAAGGACCTTGCTTATAATTAGGAGGCAAGATTTCAGGTCCTTCCACCTTTGGCCACATGTGTTGACCATTGATGGGTGATATTGTTTGCCCATAGCATAATTCATAACTGTCCCTTTTATAGTATTTATGAACATACATCTCAGGTCTCTCCCTGTTATAACTAATAGCACTCACAGCATGTCTACAGGGAATGGCTACCAAATCCCAGAAATTACATGTGCAGGTTTGTTTTGAAAGGTCTACAATAAATTTTTCAGGGAGCATGCTGTGTGTGACCTCAAATTTTAACCCACCAGCCTAAGTTGGAAACCAATGAGCAGAGTGCTCAACTTCCCTATCTAACCTTTTCCATGGTTTAGGTAAAATTCACCAGGATATTTAGCAAGTTTTTGTTTAAGGGTTGCAAACCTAGTCATCACATAACACCTAATCCATTCAAACATAGTTATTATAGGCTTGTCCCTAGCTAGTAGTATGGTGCTGTTAAATGATTCACATATGTTATTCATTAAGACATCACATTTCGGATAAAAGGAGAATGCATGCTTACACCAACTTCTAGTAGGAATAGCTTGCAGCCACTTAAATGCCTTCTTGTCAGCTTGCTTGATCTCATAAATCTTCTTCACCCAACCCTCATAGTATGTTGATTTAGTTGCTGCCATCATTAAATCTCTAAGCAGTGTCCCTCCACCAAACTTTTTCTTGAAATTCCCATACAAATGCGTCAAGCAAAACCTGTGCTCAACACCATTCAACATCTCTTCGAAAGTAGGGATTAAACCCTGTCATAAACATTAAACAACATAAATTAGAAAATTCATAAATGGTATACTAACTATGAACAAAGAAATAGACATAGGATCATACCTTTTGCTGATCTGACATGAAAATCCATCTGTTGGTTGTTACATCCCCAATGTCTTCCAACAATAATGTTAAAAACCACCTCCAGCTCTCCTTAGTCTAATTCTCTACCACAGCAAAAGCTAGTGGGAAGTATTGATCATTGGGGTCCCTCCCCATAACAATTAAAAGTTGACCCCCATATTTTGTTTTCAAATGGCAGTCGTCCACACCAATAAAAGGCCTGCACCCTTTAACAAACCCTGTTTTGCACCTCTCAAGGCACATGTAGAAGCTACCAAATTTAGGCAACGGGTTGGGGTTTGGCCTTTCCAGCTGCAACTTGCATGTGTTCCTTCCACATGCACGTCTTAATTCCTCACTGTAACTCCATAGCAAACTGTACTGCCTGGCAACATCTCCCTCTACTAATTTCTTAGCCATTTTTCTTGCCCTCCAAGCCACTGCCACAGATATTCCAATAGCATAACATGTCCTGATATAACCAATTATGTCACATAATCTTACATTTTGTCCACTCCTGAACTTGTCTGCCACTGCCTTAGCCACCCATTTTGATTATGCATTTTTGTTATTGAAAACCCCTCCACAAGTATGTGCAGGGACTAAGGTTTTCAACCTATATGTTGCACTGCCACCAACCTTACTCACCAAAACAAGGAAATCAAACTCTTGTTTGCATCTCACCCTAACCCTGACCTTATCATTCTTCTCAAAGTATACTTCTCTGCCATTTAAAACTGAATGCTCCAAAATTGCATCCTTGAACTCAGCTAAGGAACCAAACTCCATACCCAACCTGAATTTGAAACGTTTGCACATTTCCTCATTTCTAAACCTCTCATATCTGGGCCTACTGTCATCTTCATCTCCAGAGCTATTGTAGTCACTCTCCATCTCTTCACTATGATACTCATTCTCCATATCATTTGTGTGTCCATCATTACCCTCCAACAGTAGAGGTTCATTCATCACACCTCCTGAACCAGAAGCTTCAGCATTTGTCCTTGAACCTCTGCCAATTGGTCTTCTTCTAGGAACAGATTTCCTCCTTAACCCACTTGGCTTAACAATTCTCAATGGTCGAACCACATCACCATCAGGTAAATCAAACCCATCATCACTACTCATTCTCTCCTCCTCACTGTCACCAAAATGGATATCACCTACACTGTTATCAGTCTCCTCACCATCACTATCTTCAGTCTCAACTTCTTCTTCCCTCTTCCACTTGAAGACCCAACATGGTTTTTAGGATCACCACTTCCACTCACCTTCTTCTTTACCTTACCACTCACAGCTTTCTTCCCCCCATCATCACCACTTGCAGTCACCTTTTGCTTTCCCTTACCATGACAATTCCCACTCTCAGATTTCTTCCCCCCATCATCACCACTTCCACTCACCTTTTGCTTTCCCCTACCATCACCATTCCTCCCTGCATAACCACTCCCACTAACTTTTCTCTTCCCTGCATTATCATCTTTCTCACCTAAATCACTCTCAACATAAATGTCAGCAACACACTTATGACTAATGACATAGGTTGCCAATTCTGAAGCAGTTTTGTCATCAATTATCTTCTTCAGACCCTCATCAAAACATGTTTCTTTCTCTTTCCACCAAAGTCTTACCTTCCCTTCCACTCCAATGTCGTCTTTTAAGATCCCTGTTGCTTCAAAATAGGACCACTTGTCCTCATCTAACATGTGCACAACATGTACCTCACCCCCTTTATAGTGAGTCCTCGAGTGAGACAGAAAACCCCCTTTCATGTGGAAACAGACAGAGAAAGACATCCTACAGTTTAAACAATGCATTTGTTTAAAATATTTGCATTTAAAGCAGTGCCAAACTATCAAACCTAACATTAAAATAACTTAGTAAAACATTCAATGCATGAATACCACTACATATAATACGGGGTGAGGGTTCAACCAAATAAACAAATGCAATAAACCGGGGGTTCAACCAAATAACAAATGAAATAAACCATCATTGAATATCCCCATGGTCCCCTCTACTTTTCCCACATGGAAACAACAGAGAATCTGGAAACAGTGAAAGGAAATACCTTCACGCTCCTTACAAGCTACGAGACCCCACGAACTCTTTTTCACCGATACAGTAGAAAGCCTTTAACGCTGCACGAAACACGCGTCTTCACTTCGTCTACACCTTGTGACTACACATAGAATTTCAGAGATTCCTTTCTTTGCTGGGTGAAATGTGACGGAGGAAGGGTGAAATTTTAGGGTTAAATAAGGGTTAGGTTTCTTCTTCGTATAATGAAACCGGGAAATTCCCAAATTTTTACCAGGAATCATTAGCAATTCTTAATTGCTTAATAACTCACTTAATTGGCCCCTAACAGTAATTACATTATGGGTAATTAAAGTCTTTTGTACAGGTCATGGTCAAAGGACATGTAGGATGGGTCTTATGAGAGAGAACAAGATAGCTCAGCTTCAAAAACAGGCAAAAAAGGGAGGGACGAAATGGGAAAAAATTGTAAGGACTATTTAAAAAAAAAATTGGAAGGACGAAAAACAAAAGTCACTAATTTTTCAGGGACTAAAAACATATTTTACCCTAAAAATTATTACATATGTGTGATAGTTAAAATTTTCTTTAGTTATAACATATAAATCATATGCTCTTTGGTCTTGACCTTAAATTAAAATTCTGACTTCATCCCTGGTGTTAGGGGTCTTGGCCTTAGGACATAGCAAGTAAATATGGTATAGACTTAAGATTTGGCTTCTCTAAAATAATAAATTCACTTTGTAAAAAAAAAATGAAATGTTATTAAAAAAATTTAAAAAATGATATTATAATGATATAAATGCACACAAAAGATTTTGCCTTTATAGTCAATCACTTATTTTCGAGGAAGAAGTCCACATAGATAGATTTTAGATAAGTTCTAATTATGACATGATGTTTTCAGCAATCAGTTTATAAAAAAAAAAATCACTTAAAATGGCTTGTTTATGAAATCATCACGCTAATAATTGAGATTCGTCAAAGATTTTGACCATTGAATTTAAACATACTAGCTAGTATTATATTACACTACATAAAATCTTTTTAACTCTCTTAGCATACGAGGATTTTGCTTTAAAGAAACAAATTAAGAAAATCATGAAAAGCTTCTTAGCTAAGGTCATGCTAGTGTTTGCAATGATCCAACACTAATTAAGAAATGAATAAATAAAAAATAATTTTTTTAAATCACAATATTAATTATATTTAAAATTTAAATACTACTCATTTTAATTAAAAAAATTATTTTTAATAATCTTTTAATTAACTAGTGCTCTGCTTAATGGTAGCATTTCCGGTCCTTTAGCTAATAACGCACGCGCGTAATGATTTCATACATTTTGTTTTCTTTCATCGGGTGATGTATTTGCATAATTTTTTAAAAATTACTTTTATGATATATACACTACAAGAAATTTAGTTTTTAGCGACGGCTATTCTGCGACGGCCACATGCTGTCGTTAGTAGCGAAGGCCCGACCGTCACTACAGCATTAAATGTACTGTTCAGTGTAATTAATTCTTAGAGACGGTTCAGCCGTCGCTAGGAAGTGACAGTAGCGACGACCAAGTCGTCGCTAAAATTATAATTTATTTTTTTTCTGAAAAAAAATAAAAACTAATTGTAGCGACGACTTTAGAGATGGCAGGCCGTCGCTACATTAAAAATGATTTTTTAATTTGCACGCGCATTTTTTTAAAAAATGTAGCGACGACGGTAGCGACGGCCATAGTAACGACATGACCATCACTACGTTAAAAACCTGCACGCGTTAAAATGCTTCTCCCTCCCCTCTACCTCCGTTTCCAAATCTCATTTCCTTCAAACTCCCTTTTCCTCTCATACAGTCACCCCCTATTTTTGTCTCCTCATTCTGTTTATTTTGAAAAACTAACCGATTAAAACGTTCCTCTCCTTCATAGGATCGTTTTGAACCGATCAGTTTTCAAAATAGTTGTCTGTAGGTGACGTTAGAGCTCGTTCCAGAGTTATTCCTTTTTCGGAGTCACAACAAGTAAGTTTTTTTAAAGCTTTAATCAATTTATTTGTAATTAATAGTTTATTTATTTTATTAATTTATTAATGTGATATAGGAATTTGGTTTATATGTAATTAATAGTTTATTTGTAGTTAGTTTTTTTATTAATTTATTTATCTATAATTAGGTTTATTTGTAATTAATTGTTTTAATTAATTTATTTGTATTTAGGTTTATTTATTTTATTAATTTATTAATGTGATATAGGAATTAGGTTTACATGTAATTAATAGTTTAATAATTTATTTATAATTATTAGTTTATTTTTTATTAATTTATTAGTAATTAGTAATGAGTAATTTATTTTTTTTAATTATATTATTATTTATTTTTTATATAATGCCTATAGTAATTATAATTTGTTTTATTAATTTTATCAGTAATTTGTATATTAGTAATTATTTTATTAATTAGTATATTAGCAATATGTAATTAGTTTTTTTTAATTTATATAATGATTTATTTTTTATATAATTCTATAGTCATTAGTGTATATGATGTGTGGTAGAGGTGGAAAGAAGATCCCACCAAGTAAAGGGAGGTCCATCCCTCTGGGCGAGCTACGACAACATGCAGCTCGCGCGATGCGGGAGAGGGTCAACCTCTATCACTCACGCGCTCATCAGATGCCGGAGCATCCATCTACTTCAGCGTCGAAGGGCGCCATGCAGACTTCTTCTTCCTGCCCTCCACCATCTGCTTTGGCGTAGTTCGATGGTATGAGGATCATCCCGACACCGGGATTAGTTCAGATGCCTTCAGTGCAAGAGGACGTTGTGCCCGACCTAGACATTGACGACGCTCAGGATGACCTGGATAGGGATGCTGCCAGCTCGGTTCCAGGGTGCCGGCTCAAGCAAACCTTATGAGGCAGACACTCGAGGTTGGGTTATTATCCGACCATTTGGCAAGGGGTGAGTTTGTTTATTTTTTTTCTTCTTTAGAATTGATATTGATATTGAATCTTTAATTGTATTAACTATTAATATTGAATATTTTATTTTGCAGGTGGGTGTCTAACGCCCTACCTATCGCAGCCATTGGTCATGCATTCCGTTCGCAGTTCCGGGGTCCTCATTACCTTGGGAAGGTCACCCCGAAGGATGTTAGGGGCAGGTGGTACGAGAAGTTCACAGTAACTAAAAAACCCTATCCATTTTAAATTTTTTCTTAAGATATGTCAATTTGGCAGGACTTACCATATTTTTATTTTGCAGAGCCGAGTTACTTTGGACCCTTCTGATGAGGCCCAAATCAAGAAGGTGGACGAGCAAAGGGATCTCGTTGCCTTCAGGATATGATGAACAAGGCTCGGGAGGCTGGGAAAAGGCCCACGTGGTGTGGTGAAGAGGCCTGGGAGGGTCTTTTACCCTACTGATACTCTGTGGAATTCAAGGGGAAGTCCGCTCGTAACAAGAGTGTTGGGATTTGATTTTCAATTATTTCGAATTCCTCAAGTGATAACAACATGATGTCATTTTGAATTTACAGAAGAAGGTTAATATTACCTTATTTCGAATTTTGGTAATAAGTCTATTGACTTAGAGAATATTTGAGGTAAAGTTAATACAAAGACTTTGGAAATTTGAGAAAGAAGGTAATTGTGAACTCGAATATTCAAGAAAAAAATATATAAGAGGTAAAGGGTAATTCTTCATTCATAATCCAAATTCGAATTACATGTGGTTCGAATACAATGGAGACACATTTAGAAAGAAAACTATCCTAAGTCCCTAAAACATTAGAAAGGAAACTATCCTAAACTAGGATGAGTACTTGACTCATGCCTAACATGCCCCTTTATCCTCATCCTTCCCCACAAGCTTTAATAGAGCCAGCACAAAGAAGAATTCTTTCTTCAATCTTTTGAACCACTTTCGACTTGGGTAAGAAATCAAGGTCAGTATGGGGACTAATAAATAGATTCATTTATTATATAAATGAACCTATATTTGGCTATTATGTACAACCCAAAAGAAACTTTTCGGAAAGAAAGGTTAAAAAAGCTAATAGCTTTGGCTATTTCGTCAATCTCATCAAAATTGAAATCATTCCAGATTAGATTGTACGTAATAGCCAAAGGGATTAACTTCTTCATATTCTTTGAAGAGATTCTTTAAAAAATTCAGAAAAGAAAGAAGAAAAGAATGAAGACTTATGAAAGAATTGTGTAAAGGCACTCCTATTTATAGGAGTAAAAAGAGTAAAAGCCAATTAATGTGCCATTGCTAACGTCCAATGAGAAAAATCACATATGCAAATTGAAAGGACGGTGGCCGGTGGTCTTCACAATCTTTGGAATGACCAATTAAGATATGCTACATGGCATAAAGAAAAGTAAAGTCAAATCTCGAAGCAGTTTCTTTGAATTCGAGAAATTTGAAAATATAGTATCAAGATTAGAGATTTTCGAGAAATCAGAAAGCAAGAGTTCGAGAAAACAGAGAAATGATTTCGAGAAATCAGAGAGCAAGACTTCAAGAAATCAGAAGATAAAATTTCGAGAAGACAGAAGACACCAAGACAACGGTTAATGGAAGTTATATAAGACAAAGACAGGTGTCATTAAGTTAGTAGTTGATTTCAAAGATTGTAAACCGTTTTCTGGATAGCAGAAAACGTGGCAAGCATCTACGCTGCCACACATAAGGTTGCTGATGTGTCAAACATGCATTAGTTAGCCGTTAGGATTAGGAATCTATAAATAGTAGAACCCACAATGTAATAAAGGTTGGCAAATCACTCATACTCATACTCTCTGAAACACCTTATACGTCCGATCACATTGCGACAAACAGGTTACTAAGAGAAGCAAGTATGTGATGAACCCATCCATTTTTCTTTTCAATTCTAATTGTTCTTACAATTCAATTTTTCTTTTCTTTGTTTACATTCTGCAATTTACTTTATGCAATTCTTCTTTGCTTTACATTTGTTTGAGACTTTCATTAACTTCTCTGAAAAGTTACAAATATCTCGAAACTTGATAAATTTATGAATCAAGTAATTTTTACTTTTGATAAAAGATAAGTTTTTTTTGATAGAATTCTGAATCAATCTTGGAAAACTTATCACTTCTGGATTTTAGAAAACTATAACAATTGATTTGGTGAAATTCTGTACCAATCAACCAAATTTTCCAGAAAATTTAACTTTTGAAAATCTAAACACCATAAACCTACTTTTTTAAAAGAGTCCCGTAAGAGGATTTGATTATAATCCCCAGATTGCTCGTAGAATCAAAGTGTTAAAATTCATTCTTTTCGAATCTGAATTTTTCACCACAAACAAATTGGCACGCCCGGTGGGACATATTGCCAAAAGGTAGTGAGTGTTACGATTTTATGAATAGATTTGTTCTTGTATGCGTTTGAGAAGTGGAAGAACAATTTCTGTTCAAATGGCTAACAATTCTAGACAGAATGCGAGTGGAAATACCAATAGGGATAATGCTAATATTACGAATTCTGAGAATTCGTCTCCCCCAAGGAATGAGTCTGTAAATAACAATGATAAATAGGGCCAATGGAAATAATAGTGTTACAAGGGAACCATCAACGAATGTTACTACAACCACTACTGCTGTGGACAAACCCTGTAGTAAGTCAAATTGGTTCTACGATCCTTATACCCAGTTTTATGTCTATGCCTCAAAATGGGCAACCACAGTATGGGTTACCATATGGATTTGTTCCATATTCTGGAACAGCCCCGCCAACTATGTCAACAATGGGTCCTTTTGTTGTTCGAGAACACATGTTTAATCCCTTTGTGGGAAATTCTTCTTCATCTATTACAAATTCTACGTTGCAAACTCTAAGGCAACAAATGGATGAAAGTAACCATGAAATGGTGAACATGTTGACAACTCAAATGGCCACAGTGTTCGATCCCCTAGTACAAACAACGAATACAAATTATAATTTGTTGGCTAGGCAAATGGAAAGGATTGCGGATGTGTTTGGAGCACCCACAGATCCTATAGTAAGACAAGTGGCTAACATGAATCCTCCTGTAACTCAAGGAGATCAGAATAACCAAATGCCAAATCCTGTGAATTTTGTTGAAAACAGAGAAAACAATACTCCCAGAGTTATCCTGAATAGAAATCAGAATGCTGATGAAGTTCTCGAAAGGATAAGAGCAAATAACTTGGGGGGCAACAAAATGTTGTTGGAATAATTGAGCAAGTCCTAAATAGACATGGATTCAATGTAGGATTTGCAAACTGCCCTTATGTAGTTTCTCCCTTTACCCAAGTGGTATTGCAGACTGAATTGCCAAGGGGATGGAAAGTTCCCAAATTCACTAAGTTTGCTGGAGAAGTAGGGGAATCTACCGTCAAAACACATTGCTCGATATCAAATCGAAGCAGGTGATTTGGCAAATAATGAAGAACTTAAAATGAAGTATTTTCCTAGTTCTTTAAACCAAGAATGCTTTCACTTGGTTTACAAACTCTTCCCCCAAATTCGATTCATACATGGAATCAATTAGAAAGAAGTTTTCATGAACAGTTCTTTCGAGGGGAAACCAAAGTTACATTAATGGATCTAGTGAACATTAAAAGATTTTCAAATGAAACCATTGATTATTATTTGAATAGATTCAGGCAAATGAAAGCTAGATGCTTTACTCAAATTCCTGAATATGAGTTAGTCCAAAATGGCTGCAGGAGGACTAGATTATTCAATTCGAAAGAAATTGATAAATCAACAACTTAGAGACATGGCCCAGTTGGCTGATAAGGTTAGGCAATTGAACACTTGAAAAAGAAAAAGAGAGATTTCGAAAACCTGATAAAATCTTCCGAAAAGACAAAGTAGCATATTTGGAAGTATCTGATGATAGTGATTTCGAATATGATATGGAAGATAATGATGTTCATGTAGCAGAACTTAAGCCTGGACCTCCTTACGTTTGTCAATCTTTGAAACCCAGTGGAAATACTAATAATGATAATAAAGATAGATTTCCCCGAAAAAATTATGGTTTCGACATTTGAAAGCAGATCAAATCTTTGACATTTTAGTGAAAGACAAACAAATAACTCTAAGTGATGATCATAAATCCCTTCTCAGGAACAGAGAAGAGGTAGAAAATATTGTAAATATCATCATACTTATGGACATTGGACTAATAGTTGTGTTCGATTCAGGGATATTATCCAAGAGGTGATTAAACAAGGAAGATTGAAGTTTGAGGAAAAAGCACCAATGGCAATGAAGATTGATTCCGATCCTCTTCAAGTGAATGCCAATTATGCTGAACCAGTGAGTATTAACATGATTGAAGTTGAAGACTCGAATTCTGTGGGTCAGGCCACAGAAATGGCCTTAGACAGGAGACCAGAAATGCATGATGTTTATCCAAAAGGAGGAGAATCTCTTTTGGAGTTTCTGAACCGAAAGAAGGCAGAGGATGCCTCAATTGATCTTTGCCCAAGATGTCATGCTGTTTTTGACAAGTCTGCAGCAAAGATCTTTCGAGATTCAGATATGAAAGCACATTATCAACAAGTTACCTTCCCACCAGAAGCAAGGTGAGAAAAGGCAGAAGAAGCCTAATCCTTCATATGGAGGATGGATTTCGAAATCAGAATCCATCTCTGGGGGAAAGACTCCTGTGAATAGGAGTAGGTTTGATAAAGGAAGCAACCTATGATTCAAAGGTTC